>JACXGM010041074.1:0-10148 GCA_016801145.1 Umbra pygmaea
AGGTCACAGGCCGATGATGCCATCAGGACCACATCATCTGCAAAAAGCAGCGATGAGATCCTCAGCCCACCGAACTGCAACCCATCCCCACCCCGACTACGCCTCGATATCCTGTCCATAAATACTACAAACAGGATTGGTGACAAAGCGCAGCCCTGGCGGAGACCAACCCTCACATGAAACAAATCCGACTTACTGCAGAGAACCCGGACACAGCTCTTGCTTGTCATACAGAGATTGGATGGCCCTAAGAAGGGACCCCCTCACCCCATACTCCCGCATCACCTCCCACAATATCTCCCGGGGGACCCGGTCATACGCCTTCTCAAAATCCACAAAACACATGTAGACAGGATGGGCATACTCCCAGGCCCCCTCCAGTATCCTTACGAGAGTAAAGATCTGGTCCGTTGTTCCACGACCAGGACGGAATCCATATTGTTCCTCTTCAACCTGAGGTTCGCCTATCGGCCGAACCCTCCTTTCCAGCACCTTAGAGTAGACTTTACCAGGGAAGCTGAGAAGTGTGATACGCCTGTAATTGGCACACACCCTCTGGTCCCCCTTTTTGAACAGGGGAACCACCATCCCAGTCTGCCACTCATTTGGCACTGTCCCAGACTTCCATACAATGTTGAAGAGGCGTGTCAACCAAGACAGCCCCTCCACACCCAGAGCTTATAGCATTTCTGGACGGATCTCATCAATTCCTGGGGCTTTGCCACTGGTGAGTTGTTTGACTACCTCAGTGACTTCCACCAGGGAAATTGACGACAATCCCCCATCATCCTCTAGCTCTGCCTCTAATATAGAGAGCATAGAAGTAGGATTCAGGAGTTCCTCAAAGTGCTCCTTTCACCGCCCTATTACCTCCTCAGTTGAGGTCAACAAAGTCCCACCCTTACCGTATACAGCTTGGATGGTTCCACGCTTCCCCCTTCTGAGGTGGTGGACGGTTTTCCAGAAGTACTTTGGTGCCGACCGAAAGTCCTTCTCAATGTCTTCTCCGAACTTTTCCAACACCCACTGCTTTGCCTCTTTCACGGCAGAGGCTGCAGCCCTTCGGGTCCTTCGGTACCCTGCAACTGCCTCTGGAGTCCTCCGGGATAACATATCCCGAAAAGACTCCTTCTTCAGTCGGACGGCTTCCCTGACCACCGTTGTCCACCATGGTGACTGTGGGTTACAGCCCCTTGAGGCACCCAAGACCCTAAGACCACAGCTCCCCACCGCAGCTTCAGCAATGGAGGTTTTGAACATTGTCCACTCGGGTTCAATGCCCCCAACCTCCACAGTTATGCACGAAAAGCTCCGCCGGAGGCACGAGTTGAAAGTCTGTCGGAGAGGGGCCTCATCCAGACGTTCCCAATTCACCCGCACTACCCGTTTGGGTTTACCAGGTCTGTCCAGAGTCTTCCCCCACCCCCTGACCCAACTCACCACCAGATGGTGATCAGTTGACAGCTCCGCCCCTCTCTTCACCTGAGTGTCCAAAACATATGGCCTCAGATCAGATGAAACGATTATAAAATCAATCATTGACCTTCGGCCTAGGGTGCTCTGGTACCAAGTACACTTATTAGCATCCCTATGTTTGAACATGGTGTTCCTTATAGACAATCCATGACTAGCACAGAAGTCCAACAACGAACAACCACTCGGGTTTAGATCAGGGAGGCCGTTATTCCCAATCACGCCCCTCCATGTGTCTCCATCATTGCCCACGTGCGCGTTAGTGATGTGCGAATCACGAACGATTCGTTCTTTTTGAACAAATCTTTTTAGTAAACTGGGTGTACTGAATCACTGCTTTAAAAGATTTGTGCAATTAATGAATCACTTCTGCAAGAGAAAATTACGCAGACGGGTGAAGTCCGAATAAAAAACTTTTATTACTTAGTAGAGGTCATCACCATGCCCTGAATAAATAGATGCCCACACTTATCAAAATCCACACAGTGCAGCAGAAATCGAACTCGTCTTCATAATCTTTGTCATAAAGGCTTTATTGTCGGGGATTTTAAAGGGCTATGAATACGGAGACTTGTGTCGCGAGAGTGCGCAAACTGTCTCTACTCAGCGATGTTAGTGGCTGTTCTTCACACCCTTTATTATAAAAATATGTTCATCTAAGCATACATAACGAGAATAAAACGTGTCATTCGTAAATTTGTATTTCCCTTAAAAAATGTGAAAAAAAGAATTTTTTCAATGTGTGTAAGTCTATGTTAACGCCACATGAGACAGAAGTGCATGCATGCATACATGCAGCCAGTTGAAAACGTCAAGATGAGTGAACGGCGACAATGAGGCTCTATTTGGACCGTTTTCACCGAAATAAATCAAAATATTGCCAAGTGCACTAGTTGCAAAATAAATTTGTCAACAGCAAATCTCCACAGACATTCACATTTTTGTGTTCATAATTTGAAAATGTAAACGAGTGCACTGCTTTCATAGTAAATAATAAGGTCACATCATGTGCACAAAATGGAATTAAGCAGTTCGACAAAAAATATTCATTAACCGAATGAGTGATTCGAAAGATTCAAATCTTTTAAATGAACTGTACTGAATGATTCAGTTCACTTTGGTGATTCGGAATCCCCATCACTAGTGCGCGTTGAAGTCCTCCAGCAGAACTATGGAATCCCCAACTGGAGCCCCATCCAGGACTCCATTCAAGGTCTCCAAGAAGGCCGAATACTCTGAACTCCTGTTTGGTGCATATGCACAAACAACAGTCAGAGTTTTCCCCCCAGCAACCCGCAGGCGCAGGGAGGCGACCCTTTTTCGTCCACCGGGGTAAACTCCAACGTAGCGGCGCTCAGACGGGGGCTTGTGAGTATCCCTAAACCCGCCCGGCACCTCACACCCTGGGCAACTCCGGAGAAGAAAAGAGTCCAACCCCTATCCAGGAGAATGGTTCCACAACCGAGACTGTGCGTAGAGGTAGCGCTCCACCTCCACCTCCCGCACTAGTTCCGGCTCCTTCCCCCACAGAGAGGTGACATTCCACGTCCCCAGAGCCAGCCTCTGCTGCCCAGGTCTGGTCCGTCGAGGCCCCTGACCTTCCCTACCACCCATTTGGCAGCGCACCTGACCCCAGCGGTTCCTCCCACAGGTGGTGGGCCCATGGGATGGAGAGGGAGGTGCCACATTGCTTCTTTGGGCTGTGCCCGGCCGGGCTCCGTGGCAAACCCGGCCATCAGGCACTCGCTGACGAGCCCTCCATCCAGGCCTGGCTCCAGACGGCTTCCTCCGGGCAGGGTCTCTCTTCCTCTTCCCCGCTTGTTCATTTAAAGATAGTAGCTGGCAAATATTCTTCATATTCAAAGTAATATTGAACATCAGTAGCAATCAAATGATCATAATCCCAACTTTTAGTATGAGAAATATCACCTAGAATTTTCTTGTATTTTAACAGTTATCTGAAACAACATTGTGTTATACCACCTGTATCAAAGAGTGATATTGCAGCAACAACCCCTGGACTGCAGTCTACAATTCTACATTTGTTCATACCCCTCTACATTTTTTAGATTTTTTTAAAATCTTTGTAGGTAACATCTCTTAGTGGTGGCTTAATCTGCATATTGGTCCAGTGCCGTCCGGCGTGGCATAAGGCCTAGGGGGTTACCTTGTGGCACTGAGATTAGTAATGTTTGTCAGGCATTTCCAACCTGAATACGCATAAGGTAATGCAAATGATGTTTTCCTCCAATGTGTGGGCTTGGATAGCAGACGTGCTGTTTGGACAAGCTTCTCTGGAAGCTTATGGCAAGCCCCAACTATCTCGAATCTGTTTAACTATAGCAAGCAGTAACAACAGATTGTAAAATGGAAATTGGGTTAAAAAAGGAGATTAATTGCACACACAAGAATATGTTTATACAAATTCTGATGTGTTCTGGCAGACCATATCAGGTATGCAAGTGTGTTCAACTCTGACCGTAGTTATGGAACTGGGGTTAGGTTTTGCATTTAACCCTTTGATTTACAGAGATGAACCTGAACAGGATTCCCAACACTACAAAACGGTAGTTGGGGGCTTCATTCAACAGCAAAATTGCAGAACTGAGATTTCACGTTTCATGTAAGTACAGTGTCAATAAATATAGACATTCCTTAATGTTTTTCAAATGCGTAATGGAATTTACTTTTCCAATTCATATTTTAAAACATATTCATTAATTAGTTAGCGTAAAAATAAATTATAGAAAACATAATTTGATTGTATTTAAAAAATTCTTTAATAATTCATTTATATATACTTAATATATTTTACATGTATGTTGTATGCATTCTTTAGAAATGTTGGCCCATATTGATGTATGAAGGAAGATGTAGTTCACAGGGATGAGGAACCAGGAAATGTTACACACATCCCAAAGATGCTCTCTATTGGGTTGAGATCTGGTGACTCTGGGAGCCATTTTAGTACAGTGAACTCATTGTCATGTTCAAGAAACCAATTTGAAATGATTCAAGCTTTGTGACATGGTGCATTATCCTGCTGGAAGTAGCCGTCAGAGGATGAGTACATGGTGGCCATAAAGGGATGGACATGGTCAGAAACAATGCTCAGGTAGGCCATGGCATTTAAACAATGCCAAATTGGCACTAAGGGGCCCAAAGTGTGCCAAGAAAACATCCCCCAAACCATTACACCACCGCCACCAGCCTGCACAGTGGTAACAAGGCATGATGGATCCATGTTCTCATTCTGTTTATGCCAAATTCTGTCTTCAACTGTCCAATTTTGGTGAGCTCTTGCAAATTGTAGCCACTTTTTCCTATTTGTAGTGGAGATGAGTGGTACCCGATGGGGACTTCTGCTGTTGTAGCCCATCCGCCTCAAGGTTGTGCGTGTTGTGGCTTCACAAATGCTTTGCTGTATACCTCCGTTGTAACGAGTGGTTATTTCAGTGAAAGTTGCCCTTCTATCAGCTTGAAGCAGTCGGCCCCTTCTCCTCTGTCCTCTAGCATCAACAAGACATTTTCACCCACAGGACTGCCGCATACTGGATGTTTTTCCCTTTTCACACCATGCATTGAAGCAACTGCCATGTGATTGGTTGAGTAGATAATTGCATTAATGAGAAAATGAACGGGTGTTCCTAATAATCCTTTAGGTGAGTGTATATACATATGTATATATGAGTAAGTATATTTGATAATGTCCCATTGGGTTAATTTGGGCCTGTGAATATCAATCAACTAAAAACTACACCACAAGCAGATGACCAAGTGCTGCTGTCTGTTACAGTGGGTGATGTGAGGAGAGCCCCACACAGAGTGAATGCTCGCATAGCTGATGGCTCAGATTACATCAATGGTTGTGCACTAATGGATTGTGTGGCCCAGCAGACATCTTCAACATCTCTCTGAAGCAAGTTGCTGTTTCCACATGCTTCAAATCTGCCACCAACACTCCAGTGTTGGCAGCATTATTCACTCCTCCTTGTCATGTGTCTCTGTGTGTATTATTTTTATCAGTTTTCAGCGTCTGCTACAATTTCTCTTTCATTAAAAATATAAATTCCAATCGATACTTATTACTCAATATTTTCATGTCAGTGTTAATTCCAGTAAAGTGAATATGTCATGTCCCTGTAATTACTGTAAGTCGCCATGAATAAGAGTCTGTGAGTGAATAAAGTGCAATATGAAAGTAAGTAGTGCTGTCTTATACAATATAAGCTGGTCTACCAATGAAGCAGCTAATCATGAGAAAATGACCGTTCATTGCTAAAATATTGATTGTAACTATTGCATGTCAATAGATGCATGTGCCCAACAAAACTAGCAAGTAAAACTCACATATGACATTAATCTCTACGTTTAATCTTTAACAAGCAAGATATACAGAAGGAAAGATAAGATACAGAAGGATGAATAGATATATGGAGGAAGAAAAGATACATTGATTATAGAGCTGATAGTTGTGTGCACATTTGTGTGTATGCACTATATATCTATATTTTTTATCTGTCATACAGCATCTATGCAAAATAACAAACATACACACACACACATTCTGTGGTTGTTATTCCCTTCCTCTCCCTGTCCTCTTCCATATGCATGAGCCAAAGGGCTGTGTGAGGCGATGAGCCTGTCATCCTGGGTTGAGTGGGCAAGGACACTACCAGGGTGGGAGAGACGATCACTGCATGGTTTCGCGTGCAGTGCCAGCCTCTCTCTGAAACACATACACACAGCTCCTCTCCTTCCTACCTGCATCTGCCTGGCTGCCTGTCAGCGTGAGTGACAGGAAAGACACCACTGACTTCCGGGACAGCAGGATGACGTCAAAACCGTAATTATAAAAGAAAATGCACATTAAGGGATAGATGATGTTAAAAATGCCCAATTAAATTGCTTAAGCAGGGGTAAGAGTATGGGAGAAGAAGACAGAGAGAAAGAACAATAGAGACTGGGAGAGTGAGTCTGATTCAATCCCCTCATTATATTATGATCTGGATATTATAATTAGACTGCCAGATTTGTCCTTTCTTCCTTATGTTTTGTGTCAGAACATGACAGGTTACTTGTGGCCCACCCAGCTGGTGAAGCTGTAGTATACATTATAAACAACATCATAGCAATTGTATGACCAAAAACATCTGTTTAGGCATATAATGTTTTATATTCCAAAAGCTGTTAGCTATACATTCATTTGTTTCACCAGGAAAGTTGACTGGGAAGACATTCTCATTCAATACACCAAGCTAGACTCACTTACAGTAAGGTTAAATGTTTCTGTAGACTTGAAATACAATAGAGAAACGTAACTAATCGATGTAGGCATATACACCTGTTACTTTATTATAATCATAATAGCCTAAAACACTTTTGCAATATATCACCAGCCACTTCATTAGGTACACCTGTTAAACTGCTCGTTAACGCAAATATAAAATAAACTCGTGGCAGCAAGTCAATGGATTTAGGCATGTAGACATGGTCAATATATCTGCTGAAATTCAAACCAAGCACCAGAATGGTGAAAAAAGGGGATTTCATTAACTTTGAACGTGGCATGGTTTTGGTGCCAGATGGGCTGGTTTAAGTATTTCAGAAATTGCTGATCAACTGGGATTTTCCTGCACAAAGGAAAATCCTTCTAGGGTTTTAAGAGAATGGCCCTAAAAAAATCCAGTGAGCTATATCTGCTGTTTTCTGGATGAAAATGCCTTGTTGATGTCAGAGGTCAGAGAAGAATGGCTTGATTGGTTTGTGCTGATTGAAAGGTAACAGTAACTTAGAATGGCTTGCATTTTTTAGAAACTGCAATTTGATTACACTGCAGCAATTGTGTGTGATACAAAGCATCCTTATTTCAAGTGGTTCCCGAAATTTTGGTTACTGTACCACCAGGGGTCCTAGTACATGTTTGGGAAACACTACCGAGGCGGAATCAATCAATCAATCAATCAAATTTATTTATAAAGCCCTTTTTACAACAGCAGTTGTCACAAAGTGCTTTGACACACACCTGGCACGAGACCCCCAAAAGCAAGCAACACAAGTGATTCACAGTGGCAAGGAACACAGACTCTAGTTCGAAAACGCTGTCTGATGTTGGTCTGATGCCTGCGGCTGTCGCCTGACCGTAACAGATTTTTCACTGTTGAAAACCAAGAAACTAAAAACTTTCTCTAAAACGAAGTCTGTTTTTTTGTAAGTCATTTTGTTAGCCTGGCTTCAGAAAGGTATTAAAAGAACGCGTGTTCCAGAGCCAGACACGTCAACAGAGGTCCAAGTCCAACAGAAACATCTGGTACGATTCATGAGCTTCAAACCAACGTTAATTAAAACTCTTCACGATTATTTCGCGAACCATACATGCTTGGTCCCATTGGAAAGATTAAGATCAGACGCAGAGAATGGGCGGTGGCTCATCCCTGTGGGTTAAACACAACCGGAGCTATAATGCCTCAAAGTTGGTCATGTATTTTAGACTGTAGCCTTTTTTACTAAACATATTACAGACAGGATGTAAAAAATAGCTGGGATTTCAAAAACGTATAGAAATTTAGTAAGAAATGGGTGCAGTATTTTGATGTTGACTTGTTTGTATGGCCTCCAAACTTTGCACACTGGTCCAGGAGCCCCGGGGGCTTGACAATATGTATTAAAAAGCCTTATTCATCATGGTTTAGATGCTTTAACACATAAAAAAAAATATATATATATATGTTCTTTCGTTTTTTGGGGATAAATATTTAATAAAACGAAATTCAATAATGCAAGATGTTGGATTTCATTCAACCATGTTGTACCCATGGGTCTGCTGAGAAAAAAACATGAAGCACTTCACTATAGGTCAAAGTATGACCTTTCTAGAGGCCAAAAGATCAACTTTGTGCCAGGCGGACCTAAAACTCCTTAGACCTTGAAGGTTGATGTGAGCAGAACTGCTAGCAGTAATTAGTCAATGACACCAACGTCATCAATGTGAGTAACGAAACACATGCATGGCCTGACTGTTGGTCAAGGGACATACACACACGACTTGTTTAAATAAATACATTTATGTTGTTATAAATAACAATACATTGTTGTTGTACCAGTAATATCTCAAAGTTTTGTTTTTCACTGTAGTAATCTCAAATGTCATAACCATTTGCCAATGCAAGAGAGTACCGGCACCTATTTTCCCCCACTTCAAGCATTGCATGTAACACAGGGAGACAGATTCTTTAGTGGATTCCTAGCCTTTCATAGTTTTGCATTCAGAATAATAGCGTTTGATTCAACGTGATAAAAATAAATTAACAACAAAGGAAACATTAAACATTTCATAAATATGGCACTAAACTTTATGAGAATAGTGTGACATATTTACTAACTTATATTATTTTAATAAGACCATTTACATTTGAAATCTGGATCGCTTACATATATAATAAATACCAGTGGCGGCTGGTGACTAAAAAATTTGGGGAGGACAGGTGGAAAACCTGCCCACTGTGCCATTTTATTTAACAAAATTTAGCTATTTATGTCTATATCTACAGTTATTGTTTAAATTTACACAACACACTCTGATTTAAAAAGGACAAAAGTAGGATAAAAAAATTCAAAAAATAAAGTCTGTTGCAATTTTTATTTTAACCTCAATCATTTTTCTATAGTGCTTTTTCATTAAGGCCTAGTAGATTTCACAAAGTGCTTATACAGACACCCGGCCTGAAACCCCATAGAGCAAGCAACAACAGGTTGATGCACAGTGGCTTGGAAAATCTCCCTAGTAGGGTACAACCCTAAGAACAAACCTAGAGAGGAGCCAGACTATCAGGGGTGGTCAGTCCTCTTTAGGCTGTGCTGGGTGACATTATAAGAATAAATTTGTTACCACAAGTAATGATCATATTGTGTCACTAAATAAAGGTGCACTATTTCCAAAGCACACAATTCAGTGGACAAGAACACAGACAGGGGTCACCTAGGAGTTGTCATGCTGGCTGGTTCTGGTCCAGTTGGTTTGGGCTGGGTCACCTAGGAGTTGTCATGATGGCTGGTTCTGTTTCCAGGTGTAATCCACAGAATCAGGTTGTCCTAAGATTCAACAAGGCACCAGCAATGTTAGAGCACAGCATTCCATGGAATGATAACCTCTCATAGTAGAATGCAGAATGTAACCAACCAAAAGTATCCACTGCATATCAGAATACTTCTAGAACAGCTATTTTACCAGAAGTTGGTAATTCTCCTGCATATTAAAATTACAACTGCTACAGTGAGAAAGCAAAATGATACTTACATTTAGCTGGTCAGGGTCAAGTATCTCCATGGTTCTTTGTCCAGATAAGAGCCTGGTCAGCAAGAAAGAATAGGTAAAGACTGGCAATCTTTGAAATCCTAAAAGGTCCGAAAAATGTATTCAGTTAGTAGTGATTACAAGTAAGCACTTGAAGTTTATTGGTAATTGAAAAAGGGAAAAACATATTAGAGCTATATACCTTTTTTGGAACTTGTAAAGCCAGAGTGGCTGTTGTCTTCAGAGAGGCAGGGTGGATGTTGTCATCAGAGAGGCAGGGTGGATGTTGTCATCAGAGAGGCAGGGTGGATGTTGTCATCAGAGAGGCAGGGTGGATGTTGTCATCAGAGAGGCAGGGTGGATGTTGTCATCAGAGAGGCAG
>JACXGM010041075.1:0-10145 GCA_016801145.1 Umbra pygmaea
GCCAGAGTCTGGAGGAAGACTGGGGAGAAGGAAATGCCAAAATGCCTGAAGTCCAGTGTCAAGTACCCACAGTCAGTGATGGTCTGGGGTGCCATGTCAGCTGCTGGTGTTGGTCCACTGTGTTTTATCAAGGGCAGGGTCAATGCAGCTAGCTATCAGGAGATTTTGGAGCATTTCATGTTCCATCTGCTGAAAAGCTACATGGAGATGAAGATTTCATTTTTCAGCACGACCTGGCACCTGCTCACTGTGCCAAAACCACTGGTAAATGCTTTACTGACCATGGTATTACTGTGCTCAATTGGCCTGCCAACTCTCCTGACCTGAACCCCATAAAGAATCTGTGGGATATTGTGAAGAGGAAGTTGAGAAACGCAAGAACGAACACTCTGGATGAGCTTAAGGCCGCTATCGAAGCATCCTGGGCCTCCTTCACACCTCAGCAGTGCCACAGACTGATTGCCTCCATGCCACGCCGCATTGAAGCAGTCATTTCTGCAAAAGGATTCTCGACCAAGTATTGAGTGCATAACTTAACATAATTATTTGAAGGTTGACTTTTTCTTTTCTTTTTTGTATTACAAACACTTCTTTTATTGGTCAGATGAAATATGCTAATTTTTTGAGATTTTGGGTTTTCACAAGCTGTATGCCAAAATTATCAGTATTAAAACAATAAATGACCTGAAATATTTCAGTTGGTGTGCAATGAATCTAAAATATATGAAAGTTTAATTTTTATCATTACATTATGAAAAATATTGAACTTTATAACAATATGCTAATTTCTTGAGAAGGACCAGTACTTACATCGTTTCTCTTGTAATTTTGTGTAATTCATGTGTAATTTGTGTAATTCTACTGTAACTTTGCCTCATCTTACACCCTACCGCAGGTGGGCAGGTTGCCGTTTTAAATGAGAAACTGTTCTCAATATGCCCACCTGGTTAAATAACACTCTGGATCAATATTGTCAGAAAAATTTATAGAAAATGTACGTTAATGGCATTCATCATTAGTAACCAAAAAAAGTAACAGAACTGAGAAAAAAACATTTCCCTCAGAAGACTGGCCATTAGAACAAGTCTCCCTCAGAGGATGTTCAGTTACTGGTAGTCTCTTTCAGAGGATTAACAGATAGCTGTTTTTTTTCTTTCATAAGCTACAATATACAGACAGGTGAAAGAGAAGGAACAGTGACTGACACTGAGGATTCATATAGTACATTTAAAAGCCTATGAATCCCCACAACAAAATGCTTGTACCCTGCAAAGAATTGTTTTTGTTCCTTAAGTCTTATTGTTGTAGTTGACACTGTTGGAAGTAGTTACAGAACACCTTTCGAACCTCCTCTCCCTGGAGGTGGTCTGGGTACAGGGAGCGGTCTCCAGAGTTTCCAGGCTGGGGATCCTCTTCTTGGGTCACTTTGCCCTGCCACTCCTCCTGGAACAAGTCTCCATGTGCCTCACACATGTTATGCAGTATGCAACAGGCAAGGATCATGGTCGGCACTACATCCAAGCTACAGTCATTCCTCTTGCTCAGGCACTGCCAACGTGCCCTCAGCCGAAGTAGAGCAACCTCCACAACACGCCATGCCTGCAGAAATCGCTACAGCAGGAGACAAAGTCAGTATTTGATGGTGAAAAAAATTTTTGGTTTGTAAATAGCCCTTTAGTTAAACTCTGAGTCTCCTATCATTGAATGTGTACAGTATGTGTAGTTGAAAAGATGGAATGGGGAAATGCATGTGGAATATTCATTGATGCTGGTATTTAAAATGTTAGTTAGATACTGGATTTAGTTTTGTGTATTGAAAAAAAACCTGCCTGGTTATAGGCCTTCTGGGACTCTGTCAGCCCTCCTTCCTCAACATGATCCTTGTTCTTGGGATAGGACTTCATCAGCCAGGGCTGGAGCGGGTAAACTGGTTCCCCCAACAACACATATCTGGACAAGAGAACGCATTCTCATTTACCACAACAGTAGTGTACTGCATGCTGAGAGAAATCTAGATGAATTAATGTATATTATGTAATCACATATTACATTAACGTATATACTCCTGACCCATTAAATAGAAATGTACTGTGTCGATTGTGTACCTTTTCAACACCTCCTGCAAAATCATACACCAAGTAAAATACTGGGTGTGTTGATATAGATAGTAAAATACTGGGTATGTGTTAATATATATAGTAAAACACTGGGTATGTGTTAATATACATAGTAAAATACTGGGAATGTGTTAATATACATAGTAAAATACTGGGAATGTGTTGATATACATAGTAAAATACTGGGAATGTGTTGATATACATAGTAAAATGCTGGGTACGTGTTGATATACGTTGTAAAATGCTGGGTATGTGTTGATATACATAGTAAAATACTGGGTATGTGTTGATATACATAGTAAAATACTGGATATGTGTTAATATACATAGTAAAATACTAGGTATGTGTTAATATACATTGTAAAATACTGGGTATGTGTTAATATACATTGTAAGATACTGGGTATGTGTTGATATACATAGTAAAATTCTGGGTATGTGTTGATATACATAGTAAAATACTGGGAATGTGTTGATATACATAGTAAAATACTGGGAATGTGTTGATATACATAGTAAAATACTGGGTATGTGTTAATATACATAGTAAAATACTGGGAATGTGTTGATATACATAGTAAAATACTGGGTATGTGTTGATATACATAGTAAAATACTGGGTATGTGTTAATATACATAGCAAATAAATAATCACAATACAGCTCAGGCTTCATTCATACTATGATGGTAGATATGCTGCTGTCTGTTGCTACTTGTCGCTGTCTTGTAAATGTGTGTGGATGTCCAGTCAATGTCTAGTCACTGCCATGTTGAATTGAAAGACAGAATATACTTAAAAATTAAGCAGGCTATGGTGTAAACTGGGCAGTGCCATCTGTTTTATAATGCTTTGACGTGTTTAAGCAGACTTATTTACAGTCGTATGCAGAAGTATAGGCCCCATGATTTTCATTTATAAATAATTGGGTGTTTGCATCAGCAATTTCATTTTAATCTATCAAACTGAAGGACACAGTTATATTTCAGTAGTGAAATGAGGTTTATTGGATATACAAAAAATGTGCAATATGCATCCAAGCAAAATTAGACATGTGCATAAATTTGGGCACACTGACAGAAATATCACATCAATATTTAGTTGAGCATCCTTTAGCAGAAATAACAGACTCTAGATTCTTCCTATAGCCTGTAATGACTGTCTGGATTCTGGATGAAGGTATTTTGTACCATTCCTCCTTGCAAAACATCTCCAGTTCAGTTAGGTTTGATGGTTTCTGGGCATTGACAGACCGCTTCAAATCACCCCACAGATTTTCAATGATATTCTGGTCTGGGGACTGGAATGGCCATTCCAGAACATTGTACTTGTTCCTCTGCATAAACGGCAGAGTAAATTTTGAGCAGTGTTTTGGGTCGTTGTCTTGTTGACATATTCAGCCCCGGCGTAACTTCAACTTTGAGTCATTCCTCTATATTATTCTCAAGTATCTTCTGATATTGAGTAGAATCCATGTGACCCTCAACTTTAACTGTGGGTAGCAAGTTTTTGTCTTAGAATGCTGTGTTCTTTTGCCGCCATGCATAATGCCCCTTGTTATGACCAAATAACTCCCATGTTTGTTTCAACAGTCCACAGCACTTTCTTCCAAAATGAAGCTGGCTTGTCCAAATGTGCATATGCATACCTCAAGTGACTCTGTTTGTGGCGTGTGTGCAGAAAAGGCTTCTTCCGCATCACTCTCCCATACAGCTTCTCCTTGTGCAAAGTGCGCTGAATTGTTGAAAGACACACAGTGTCACCATCTGCAGCAAGATAATGTTGTAGGTCTTTGGAGGTGGTCTGTGGGCTGTTTTGGACCGTTCTCAACATCCTTCGCCTTTGCCTCTCTGATATTTTACTTAGTCTGCCACTTCTGGCCTAACAAGAACTGTGCCTGTGGTCTTCCATTTCCTCACTATGTTCTTCACAGTGGAAACCGACAGCTTAAATCTCTGCGATAGCTTTTTGTTGTTATATTTTAAAAGACATTACCGTTCGTGTCTACAAAACAGCCGCCATCTTCGGAAACAGACTCGATTAGTGAAACCACAAACTCTGTGCTACGTGAGCTGAACTGTGACTTAGAATCGTCAATGGCAAGAGGATTTGCGGTCATTCATGCAGATCAATGAGCAAGACTAACAGCTGGCAATGCGAAAACACAAATTGCTTACAGTTCAGCTCACGTAGCACAGAGTTAAGTATAATGACTGCCGCACCATTGTATGTATCCTGAATGGAAGAATCTATGCTTACAAAATACATTGATTCGTTGGTGGAAGTAATTACACATGAATGAGCACATATTTTTGAAAGAACAAAGGGGTTTTTGCTAAGAATCAACTAATAAAAATACACAATGTAGCTTTAAACTATATTTCTAATAAACTGTCTGTACACTTACAAAGTTCTCAATGTTTCGGTTAGCATGTAGGGACTCTCATTATGCTACCATGGAAGTGTGGTGCTATTTTGAGCTTTGTTAGTGGTCTATAATAATGATTTATTTTTACTTCATCCATGCCCACACAACTAGCGTTATGTAATTATCAGTTCACACTAAAACTGGGCACATTCGATTAGCATGAAAACATATCCCAATGTGTTATTTACCCCTAGGTTCATTTTGCGCCAGAGTTGTCCTTTAAGGCTGGCAAACGTGTCTGTAGCTGTTTCTCAAAGTCTAGGAACGATACTCTGAAGCCAGAATTGAGAATGCCGCGTCATCTAAGTCCGTCGAAAGACTGTTCCAATGTCAAGGATCCTCAGAATATCAACCAAGAACTGATGCTGCATTCCAATTGGCTCGGAAGTGGGAGTTCGGAACTGGGAATGACGTCACACCCGAGTAAAACAAGTTGATTGCATTCCAGTTAGCGAAGTGGGAAAACAAGTCAGCCATACAAGTAGCATACAACTAGCCATGTTAGCCATTTTTAGCAAAACCAGTTAATAAAACGCATTTCGTTGTGTTTTCACACCTTCTAATGCCGTAGCAACATGTCCAGAGACAACAGTTGGACAGTACTATGTGTACGACAATTTTCGTGAAAAAGAAATAAAATGATTACTAAAAATTAACAGTAACAACAACTTTCATTTACTGTTGATACAGGGTGCTGCCATTATGGAAAATGAACTTAGGGGTAGTGAAATATCTCAGACTTCGCGACTAGGAATTTCCCACTTGGGTGAGCGTTCCAGTTAAATTCCAACTAGGAACTCAGATTTTCCGACCTCCGAGTACAAATGGAACGCGGCATGAGTCCTTCATTCTGTGAATTTTCCATAGACAGTAAAGGATGCATATGTGTATCCTTTGTGCTCCCAAATCACCCACAATCCTATGCAAGCGGCTTTACCCGCTCGTAAATTTTTTTTTTAATGGCTGACGTTAGTGGAGTCGGAGCGATGATGGGGAAATATGCTTTGAAATATAAATATCTTTAATGTTTAACGTTACTGTACATTTGTTTAAACGGTAGTATATACCACTCACCTAAAGGATTATTAGGAACACCCGGTCAAGTTCTCATTATTGCAATTATCTACTCAACCAATTACATGGCAGTTGCTTCAATGCATTTAGGGGTGTGGTCCTGGTCAAGACAATCTCCTGAACTCCAATCTGAATGTCAGAATCTGGTCTGAGTATTTCACAATCTGCTCAGTTACTGGGATTTTCACGCACAACCATTTCTAGGGTTTACAAAGAATGGTGTGAAAAGGGAAAAACATCCAGTATGCGGCAGTCCTGTGGGCAAAAACGCCTTGTTGATGCTAAAGGGTAAAAGGAGAATGGGCCGACTGCTTCAAGCTGATAGAAGAGCAACTTTGACTGAAATAACCACTTGTTACAACCGAGGTATGCAGCAAAGCATTTGTGAAGCCACAACACGCACAACCTTGAGGCGGATGGGCTACAACAGCAGAAGACCCCACCGGATACCACTCATCTCCACTACAAATAGGAAAAAGAGGCTACAATTTTCAAGAGCTCACCAAAATTGAACAGTTGAAGACTGGAAAAATGTTGCCTGGTCTGATGAGTCTCGATTTCTGTTGAGACATTCAGATGGTAGAGTCAGAATTTGGCGTAAACAGAATGAGAACATGGATCCATCATGCCTTGTTACCACTGTGCAGGCTGGTGGTGGTGGTGGTGTAACTGTATGTACACACCGCCACACACTTGAGCTCTGGACGCCCTGTCAAGGATGCTTGTCAAAACAGTATGGGGAAGCTTTAGACGCTTTTGGCCACTTTGGCCGCTCTGACGTAGCAGGACATTCACATCAAGCAAGGAAGACTAGCAGACATAATTAAATTCCGATTGGTTGACTGTCGTTTGCCGCTAAACTGCGTCATAGCTCATTAGCATAAAGTTGAAAAAAACTTCAACTTTTCTGCTTGACGCTCTGGTCGCTCAACACGCCCAAAACGCAACGCCGACTGATTTGCCGGTCCTTGCAGCTGACAGAAGCCGGCTTCCATTGAAAATGAATGACTTCTGATAACTTGTGTCTGTGGCGGTGTGTTCGTACAGTAATGGTGTGGGGGATGTTTTCTTGGCATACTTTAGGCCCCTTAGTGCCAATTGGGCATAGTTTAAATGCCACAGCCTACCTGAGCATTGTTTCTGACCATGTCATCCCTTTATGGCCACCATGTACCCATCCTCTGACGGCTACATCCAGCAGGATAATGCACCATGTCACAAAGCTCAAATCATTTCAAATTGGTTTCTTGATCATGACAATGAATTCACCGTACTAAAATGGCCCCCACAGTCACCAGATCTCAACCCAATAGAGCATCTTTGAACGGGAGCTTTGTGCCCTGGATATGCATCTCACAAATCTCCATCAACTGCAAAATGCTATCCTATCAATATGGGCCAACATTTCTAAAGAATGCTTTCAGCACCTTGTTGAATCAAAGCCACGTAAAACTAAGGCAGTTCTGAAGGCGAAAGGGGATCAAACACTGTATTAGTATGGTGTTCCTAATAATCCTTTAGGTGAGTGTATAAGTAAAGTTTAACATTTAAATGCCAGTACAAATTGCTACTCTCCATTGTTGAATTGCAGCGCCAAAGGCAGACCTTTTCACTGACGTATTGACGCAATGACAAACACTTGCTAACTGGTTCCATTTACGTGTTCTCTGAATGCTAAGGAGGAGCCTCGCCTAGCCTCTGAAGGACCTGACTTGGAAGGACCAGTCCTACCAAGAAATGTATCCATGACTTTGAGAAACAGCTTGTGTCATTTCTTCTTGGTTGGTTTAATGGCGGATTGCAACCAACTCGCAGTGCATATACTGCCACCAACTGTACCGGAGTGTGAGGCCGGTCACGGCCCACCCAATTCAAGGCCAACCCACTCACCCACCACCCTAAGAAATATTAAAACAGCCCACTACCCACCCCCAACACCCACCCCACATCCCACTACCTACCCTCCATCCTTCCCCTTCATGAGCTCATGAATCATCTCCCCCATGACATCCGTAGTACACATAAAATCCCTAGCAGCACCCACCACAACATCAATCCTAGCATTCTGGCCCTGCCCACCACCAACGAATCCTTACCAACCACACACTCATGCTTACACGTCTCAGACAACACCACACTGTGAACACCCATACCGTCCTCCAACACTGGGCCTACAACCCGCTCCTTCACCTGCACACCTACCCCAAGTCCCCCCACTCTCCGCACTGCTTCCGCATACGTGACCTTATCCACCACCTTAACCTGCTGTGCCTCTGTTGCCCTCTTCTGAACCACACACCCTCCAAACGCAGCACTGGGCTCCCCACCATAATTACAACACCTCACCTTGTCCCCCACACTTGCCATACTCATGCGCACCTCCACACTTACCACACCTACCCTACCCTCTGCACACAGCAGCCACATGCCCCATTCGCTGACAATTAAAACACCTCAGTGGTGGTGGCACATATTCCCTCACAAAAAAGCTAAGAAACCCTAAGTGCACCCTACTCGGCAATGGCCCTCCAAACTCCAACAACACCGTGGGACTCACCTTCTCTAATCCCATTGCCCTACTGCCAATCTGTCTCGCGTCCAACACAACCCCCCTGACACCACTTCTTTTAGCTCCTCCATTGACAGATCCTCCGGAACACCCGTGATCACCCCTCTCACCTTCACAGCACTCCCAGGCACCATACACCTCACCTTACCCCCAATCAACACCTCCATCTTCAGCAACTTATCCCTCAGAGCCACACTACCCACCACAATAAGAACCCTACCACCACTCAAACACCTAGCATCCATCACCCCCCCAACCTGGTCCCTAATCGCCGCCGTGAGTGACACTGCGTGTAACATCTTACCTGTCGGGGCCGAAAACACCACAATCTCCTTATAAACCTGCTCCCCACCACCAAGTGCCGGCCCTTCACCCTCTCCCGAACAACTCTCACCTCCCTCATTCTTCCGTGCCCGCTTATTCTTCCTCCGATTACACTGTGACTCCTCAAACCCTACTGTTACACCAGCAACAACAACACTCCCATCCAAACTCCCCTCCATGCCGACCTCACCCACGGCACAGCAGGCGCGACCAGCCACCAACACGGCATTCACATTGTTCTTCCTCTCCAGTGCCAGTCTATCATACTCAATAGTTTCAGCCAGCTCCTGCGCCAGCTCCGCCGCAGTGGAACCCCACGAGGACGCTATGCCAATAGGCTCTTCAATTGCAGATCGCTGCACCGAACACAACACTCGCGCCGCACAGTTCGAACGTCCTCCCGACGAAATCTTGTCCAATGAAACGAGACCACCGAGATCCGCTTGTCCGGAAATGCCTTCAGTCGTCAGAGATCAATATTCTTGGGGTGAGTGACAGAGATACTTAAGGATTTTTTTAAACTCGTGTGACTAATAAAATGCTTTGTGATTGGGCAAAATAAGCCTATATGTACATTACGTCTTCTTTTACTGTCTATGGTTTTAGTCTAGATTTTTAAACACTGCGCTAGGGATCCATCATGACTGACAAAGTGAAGGAAGTGATATTGATGAAGTAATGGAGGATTTAGATGTAACAGCCGATCGTGTAGTTAGAGAGCAGTGGATCCTAGTGATGTTCCGAGAGGGAGAGGAGGATATGTGCAATTTTGTTGGAGTGTGTGTGTGTGTGTGTGTAATGATTTGATGCTGATACTAATGACAATAAATAACTAACTATAAAATAAATGTTTAAAGATGATGATTGATATTAATTGATGATTATGGACAGCAAAACAAAATAAATATGATGCAATAGACAATGCTAGATTATGATGGATGATGATTATGAGATTATGGCCAAGCAAGTCAGTCAAATTGAAACCCAAAGAAGTAAGCTCTGAAATGCTTTTTATTCTATGTTTTTATCTGCTATAGAGCCTGAGAAATTAAGGTTTTAGTAGGCGTTGGCAAATTTTGACAAAGTTTTGGGAGGGGGATTACAGAAAATTACTTAGGCATAATAAGCCTTTTTAGCAGGCATTTCAGGCCTAAATAGATTAAAAACCTTTTCTCATGATTGGATGCACCTGTCTATGAAGTTTAAGGCTTAATGAGCTCACTAAACCAATTGTGTGTTCCAATTAATCAGGGCTATGTAGTTACAGGTATTCAAATCAACAAAATGACAAGGGTGCCCAAATGTTTGCACATCTAATTTTGTTTTGATGCATTTTGCACATTTTCTGTTAATCCAATGAACCTCGTTTCATTACTGAAATATTTCTCTGTCCTTCAGTTATTTGATATATCAAAATGAAATTGCTGATCCAAACACCCAATTATTTATAAATGAAAACCATGGAAATTGTTAGGGGTGCCTAAACTTTTGCAAGAGGGAGAGAATAACTAAACTGGTTCTCAACTCACAGCTCATTAGTTTAATTCAGAGGGAGTTGAGTAAGCCATGAATCTGAAGCAGGTTAGTTCTGTTGAGTTAGACATGAATCTAAAGCAGGTTAGTTCTGTTGAGTAA
>JACXGM010041076.1:0-10147 GCA_016801145.1 Umbra pygmaea
CAGGGGCCCTTATGGACACATGTATGCATCTGCACCACCACCCAACACCACTTTTGCTACATTTCCACCAAACACTACAACTGCCACATTTCCACCCAACACTACAACTGCCACATTTCCACCCAACACTACAACTGCCACATTTCCACCCAACACTACAACTGCCACATTTCCACCCAACACTACAACTGCCACATTTTCACCCAACACTACACCAAGTGTATCACCACACACACCTAGCTCGAGCTCACCTGTGCAAGGATACGGTAGGTTGTCCTTCACACAAGCCCTTTTTGAGGATGACACTTGAAGTTCTCGCATCTTTTCTATTGTATTATTTATTTTATTATACTTCATAGTCATGACTGTAAAGACTTTGTTTTAGGACTTTCTGAAGCCCACCTGTTTGAGGTGGTTAATGTGTAGCGTCAGCTGTTAGGCAGCTCCAACATTCAATATACAAATGTAGATCAATGTACAAAACTGTTAGCATTTATATAAGAGGTTTGTTATATTTTTAAATGTATGTTCAACCTTAATTGTACAAAGGTTTTTCTGCACTTTTTGCACTACCTTGCTATTTGCAAGTGCCTCCCTGAATACATTTGTTATTTTTGTCTCAATTTCTTGGCCCTCAAAGACATTAGACAAATACTTATTTTTTACAGTAATCTTAACTTCTAGGTTGTGATTTTTTTGTATTTTTTTTTAGTGGCCAGTGATTCATTGCCTCACCATGTGAAAAATTCAATACAGAGAGTTTGAAAATTGTACAGGTATCTGAGTGATTTATTAAAATAACAAATTACTGTGAGATGTGTGTTGTAAACTCAAGGAAATTACAACCACATACATAATACATCACTTTGACAAAAATTGCTTGAACATTGACTTCCTGAGAGGAAAAACAACAAAAATTTAACTTTTTACATGTTCAGCATATCGATGTGAGTAGGTTTGACTGGCATGTAAGACACTACAACACACACACACATGTTGAAGAGAAGATTTTTGCCTTTGGGCTCAGTGTCCAACACAAGTCCCTTTTATGGATCAAGGAATTCAGTAAGAACTCTCCTAACCCTCTTCCCCTCTGATGTAATGCAGTCAGCTCTGAAATAAGCCTGTGTGTCTGGCTGGTTGTCTTTGTCACACTGAATTGCTTCTGTGACTCTGTTGTCGTCCATTGTGTCCTTGGTGGCCTCACAGTAGTTATGGAGCACAAAACAGGCATAGATGACAAAGGGGAGGTCGTTTAGATTAATGTCCATCGCCCTTCTCAATGCTCCAAACCGTGCTTTAAGTCTGCCAAAAGCACATTCAATTACCATTCTAGATCGACATAAGGACAGTCCAAAATACTGTTCCTGAACAGTTCTCCCTCCATTTGCATACTCTTTCATCAGGTAGGGAAGCAGAGGATATGCTGGATCACCAAGAAGAAAAACTGGAATTGCCTCCTCGTGTTCTAGAATTTGTTTTTTTGATGAGGGGATTATGTCATTTTTCAAATATGTGTTTATCATGGAATTTGCAAAAATACGGGCATCATGGACACTACCTGGCCATTTCACAACGACATCAATAAATGAATACTTGTAATCACAGGTGGCTTGTATGATAAGAGAGAATCTCCCCTTTCTGTTCAAGTAATCCATAGCGTTTGTGGATGGCTGCTTTATTTCCACATGGGTCCCATCCACAGCACCGATGCACTGAGGGATACCATGGGCCTGGTAAAACCCTGACACTAGTTCCTCTACTTTGGAGTCAGTTACAGGTAACTGTATATACGCAGGGCCCAAATGGACTGTAATAGCTTCACACACTTGCCTTATTATTTTCGACACCACCTGTCTCGACAATCCAAATGAGTTTGCCGTTTTACGTAATCTCCCCTCGTCTGCTAAGTAGTACAGTGTGCAGGCAACTTTTTTGACTACACTGACAGGCGATCTCATTACAGTTGTCTCCCCTTCAATGTGTGGGCGAAGCAGCTCACTCAAAGACAACAGCGATGTTCTTGAAAGACGAAAGTTCTCACGCCATTCTTCAGCAACAACCACTTCGTTCTCAAAGTTGTCCCACCAACTAGATGTCCGACCAGGTCTCGTCCAAAACCGACGACGATGGCTGCGAGGTCTGTGTCTTGGGAGTGTTGTCTTAAGCAGTGACCTAAGTAGTATTGCATTCTGACGCCTCTGTTCAGCAATATAATGGGATAACTGTGCATGTACCTGTATACATGTTATAAGCCCTCCTGTTAGCAATAATATTAGCAGCAATATTTGAGATAGTGGCGCACAATGTGACGTCAAACAAAGGCGTTAACAGGGCGTACTTGGACGTCACGTGCCAAAATCTCCGTTTTCACTGTCCACACGACACCACTGTAACCGGAGTTTCTAAAAAACTTCACCCTGGCCGGAGTTTTCAAAAAAGCTCGGTTTCAGTGACCGGATACAGCGTTTTCGTGTGGACGAAAGGCATAACCGCATAGAAAAAACTCCGGTTTCAAAAATACCCGTGTTCGTGTGGACGGGGCCTTAATGTCGAGCCCTGCAGCCATATCCCCTCCTTTTCACTCCGGCAACTCTTGACCTCCCCCCTTTTTATTACAGATCTGCATAATTCACGTAGGTCACATTTTCAGGAAAAATCACATCCCTGCTTTATGTTGATTTATGCTAATGTGTTCACACGTGTGTACACGTGCCCTCGGATGGCCTTGGCAGAAACATCTCATGATGGTACTTGGTGACACAGAACCCAGAACTCCCTAAGCAATTAGGCCTTTAGGCCTGTTTACTCCCAACAGTCCTACTGAGGCCTTGTGGCCTTGAAGCCTCCTGCTTGAGGATATTTCAATGCACCATTGTGACCTGATACTATTGCATTACCAGGTGTTCTTATAGCAGATTAGTAATTATACTGTCTACAAAGACAATGAGGCCTTCAAACACCTCTTTTAGTTTTAACAGGCTCTAATAGTATTTCAATACATGTCTTTTCAGCTCATATGTTTCCAATATAGGTATAATACTCAAAGGTTGTGCTGATTACACTATTATTTATAATGCATTGATTAACATATTGCTTGATTAAACACATGATTAATATATTGATTACATAATGAATATATTGCTCAATACTTCAACGTGACACTCAGGGTGCAGATATAAGGCATCCTATTGGTCCAAACATACTTAATGAAAAGTATAATGCATCATATATGGAAATTCCACCACACATTCCCCCTCTGGGGCTCTAAAGCCCCATAATCGAGACCTGACTGCGATGCGTGAGGGGAAGAACCTAATTCCAGATAAAGGAGTTTAAATCAACCCAAAGATCTAAAAAAATCTGTCTCCCCATCAATCATCACACCAGAGACTGGAAGTCAAACATCTCCCCCCTGCTTGACTGAGAGGAAGTAAAAGACTTCACAGCCTAGCCAATTGATTAATCACTGTAAGAAGGGTGTGTGGGGAAACAATTGTATGAAAACACCCTGAAATTGTATATAGGAATGACCAAACAGAAAATAAATGAATAATATGAGAACATGGTTACAAATAATGAGTACCACTAGTTAAGTCTTCGGGCTTTATTGTGTAATCCCTGACTATTTATGTATTTTAATGTATGACACAGAGTACTGTTTAATATTTTATATTTAAGTGGTCAAATATAATCAATCAAATCAATCCAAGGAACAGACTATGCTAATGAAGATAATGTGCACATCCATTGGGCATACTGGACTGATTTTAGGTTCACTTCTAGTAAAAAGACATGGAATATCATATACCTCCCTGAATTATGAAAAACAATGGAATGAATAACATAAAAACAATAAATGATGTAAAGTATGAATCTAAGCATGTGCAGATATTGTACCAAGCCTTGCAAAATATGTTGTTTCAGTGATTACAAAATAAATGAGTATAGATGAGTACATGTAAAAAAATCACAAGTAAAAATAAACCTGTTCATATAGGGAACTCAAAAATCAATAATGAATTATCACATTCTCCAATAAACCCCTCTTCATATCAAGTTGGTTAAATGCCACACAGAAGCTTGAAACCCTGTTCTCTATCCTATGACAGTATGACACTTTAATGCTAATTTGACTAAACTCAAACATTAGAAACTTTATAAATATTAGCTAACTCTAACAATCATTTATTTCTCCAGCATGTCCTGTGAAACATTATCTCTCCATGCAGGTCATATACATATCCTAAATTTACATGTGAAGCTAACCCTTTATTCCCAGCACCCAGCATTGTCCTTTTTTTCATTGTTCTGCAGTTCATGACTTCAGACCAACCGGCCTAAAGCTTTATTACTTGACGTTCTCTTTTTTCTTTGTCTTGCTAATGTTCATTTTCTTCCATCTTCTCCCGGTGTGCTTACTGTGCTTGCTGTGAAAACAACTCAAAAGTCTCTTCTCCTCCTGCATCAGTACAGTCTGTGATGGACCTTATGTCAAAAGACTCCAGGACTTGAGTTGTGGTGGAATCATCCACCCAAACTGTGCTTCAGGGAAGATCAATTCTCAGGGTCTTGCTTCATCAGTGATCAGCCAATTGGTTTTCCATGCATTTGAGAGAAGATGTCACACACAAGCTGCATTCTGAAACAAAAGAGAAAAGTCTTAAGTACATAGTCAACTTACACACAAAAAACACCTGGGTCAAAAATAACCCATAATGGGTAATTTTTTACCCAACCCCTGGGTTGAAAAGGGACCAACTCCTTTCTGGGTTATTTCAACCCAGAAAATAGGGTTACTCATTTTGACCCAACTTCTGGGTTATATACTTGACCCAAATCTTAAGTTAAAATAACCCAACATTGTAGTTAATATAACCCAACTGTAAGCAGTTTTACATTTTTATTGCATTACATTCAAATAAACATAAATAACACACATTTGGACCTATTCATTTTTCTATATATTTTAGGTTAACTGTAATAACAATATTAGAAAGAAAAAATAGAAAAATAAACTCTCAAACAATTCTCTCTCAAACATTCAGTAACTGGACTCAAGGCTGAAAGTCTTCAAACATTGGTTGTGTCATTTACTGCAGCTTAACACAATTAAATAGTTCAGCAATTAAGCAAGGCAGTCTTATAAGTAATTTGACTGGTTTTGATTCACATCCCTCAATCTGATACACAACTTGGTGCAGAAACTCCTACCTACTTGGGGTAGGTAACACCAAGAACAAAAAATGCCTAATATAACAAATGCCTGAGAGGCACATTGCTGGGGATCTCCCAGCGCCAGGACAGAGGGGAATGGTTTCAATTGGTGGAGGTATTCCAACATATTTGTTCCAACCTAAAACAGACAGAAAGATAGCGAAAAGAAAGTGAATATTGTGTAGAAGGTGAATTGTAAGCAAGATAGCATTATAACACAAACTGGTAGTCTTGACACTAAGGTTGCTTTCACACCTGCCTAGTTTGGTCCGTTTAAAACGAACCCTGGAGCGTTTGGTCGGATATTCCGGTTCGTTTGGGCTGGTGTGAAAGCTCATCTGAACTCTGGTGCGGACCAAACAAACAAACTCTGGTCCGCTTCAAAACGGAGGTCTCGGGCCGCTTCCAAGTGAACTAGAGTTCGGTTCAATTTAGGTGTGAACGCGATTCGACCTTAATACAGGAAGCAAACCAAAAAACTGTGTATTTTATAACATTTCCTCTGGAGATCATTTTTTCTGGTGTAGCATACTGTGATCGGAATAACAGTTCTCAGCCTAGAATCAGGATAACATTTTGAAATCAATAGCCAATTTGGTGTCAAATGAATTTAATTCTACAGTAGTCTGGTAATATGCAAGATAATGTAGAGTGAGCGGTTCATCATTTTGCCTCGGGTTTAATTCGAAATGACCAGTTTTTTTCTAAGTCTGTTTCCCGTAGGATAGTGTTTCCTCCTGTTAAAATGATTAGCAACTCTCCGTAGTTAGGAATTGGTTTAGGGAGGAGAAATACTTGTCTCATTCCAAAAATGAAATGCTCCACAACTCCATGCCTTGTATTACAATATTTGATTGATGGAAACACCAAAGCAAAACCAAAAACCGTGAGATTATTACATTTGGTGTTGTTCCAGGCTCCCAGACTTTTGGGAGCCTGTGTCACCTGTTATGTATGCCCTTTGTGACTGGCTGACTTCAGGCATTTGTTGGGTGGACCCACGGTTTTACCTCTTTCTAACGTTCTGTAGTCTTTCTTCAAGGAAGCCCGTGGCTGGGTAGTGAATCACTCCTCCATCCTTCATTACCATCCTGGCTTTTGTGTACCATATTTCCTGGAGAAAAAAAATAGAACTCTCCTTATCCAAGAGGGACATTTTTAATCTTATACAGTTTTGCAGTAGAGATAACACACATCAGGTACAGATAAGGAAGAATTAAGAGAAACAAGGGTTAAAAGCAAACTGAAAGAGAATTATACATGTACACATACAATATCTTATGTCTTGTATGACCCCTTCATCTCATTAGACACCATTGATTATTAAGTGCATTCACATCTTTGTAAAAAAGTTTTAAATCAGCATCAATTTCCATATGAACCAAGATCATTAATCTCACATAGCCACTGTCTGATCCATCATTCAGGGCTGGGAATGTTTGCACTAATGATAGCGCCAGGGCCTCTATGTTTGTGCATGGCCTGTAAATGTAAAAAACACTTTCAGTAAATAAACCATAGACCGTATATAATATATATACTGGATGTAGCATGTGACGTAACCCATTCGTTTGTGAAGATCTGATTTGGGTCATCGAATTTGCCATTACGGGCACAGACATCTTGGTTGCGGATGTGACCATTTTAGAAGAGAGGGAGGAGTAATCGAGCTAGCTAACTGATATTAATTGAGATGCTATCGAAAAACATTATTAAAACAAAATGTAAAACAAAATGTAATGTTACTTACCAAAAAAACTGAACGGCCGACTCCTTTGAGTGTCTTGTCATACATCCGAAAGCCATAGCCATGCCTTAAAACACCCCCTGCTTTATCGCTGATTTTAAAATCAATGAGACCATAATTAAAATAAATAACATCATTCTGTATTGCAGAAGACTTAAAATTAGCAATTGGGACCATAAACTCATTATGAAAATGTTTACTGAGTTAAAAAATCAATTGTGAAGTGGGTCTTATTCTCATAGACTTCTACAGAAACCGAGCTCTTTTGCAACCAGCCGTATTGCCCCCAGCTGGAATTCAAACAGAATGCAGGTTTAAGACACTTCTGCATTTGCGTCACTTTGCCACACAGGATGCTCTCCCTGTGAAATAAACAAACAAGTGACACACAAATGCACAGCCTATATACATTTAAATTTCCAGATATTTAAATATTTCCAGAAGTAAGATAATCTGAAAATATCAGAGAAATTGAATTTCAAATACTCAACCCAATACTTTTGCAAGCATCGACAACCTGAACACAAAACCTAGCTTTAAAGGGGACCTATTGTGCTTTTACAGTTTTTCAGACTTATAAAATGTTTAAAATGTTGGAAACTTATTCTAGAGGACCTGCTAAGACTCGGTTTAAAGCTGTGTATTTTGCAGTATAATGCTAACCAACCAATGGGCAGACGTTTTCCCCCTAAGACACAGCCCCTACTCATTTGCATAATGAGGCAGAAATGCATACAGAAATGTAAATATGACAGGTAGAAATAAATAGCGTTGAAGAAATAAATAGGGTAAAAAAATACAAAGGAAGAATAAAATAGACCAAAATATTATAATATACACATAAATACATACATTTAAAAAATAAGTCATAAATAAATAAAGTTGAAAATTATAAACGACAATAAATAAATAAGGTAATTATTACAAAGGTGAATAAATAAAGAAGCTAATTAAAAGAGATATATACATTAATGTGTCATTGTACAATTCAATTACTGCCTAGATTGATTTATTTATTGTATTTATTGTGCAATTAATTGTATGCTTATTTAATCGCAGACGGCCAGACAAGGACCCCGAAAGGGGCGGGAGTGACGTAGCGGTAATGTTATATTGTAAGGCCTATATTTATATACCGGTATTTAATATTATGACACTTTATCTTGGATATGGATTGTTGTATGCATGTTACTAGCTGTACATTGTAACGTTTTCCAGTTCTTCTTCCCTGGACACTGCCACTTCAGAACTACAATTCCCATAGCCCGGACTCAATCAGCCTAACTCTGTACACCTGCACTCACCCAGTCCATATTTAAGACACACACACACCTAGCCTCTTCGCGAGGTATTTCGTGAGTATTATTTCCGTATTACTAAGCATTCTGTTCTGGTATTGTTGTTATGGTTTGACCTCTGCTTTGTGTATGACTATTCTGCCTTGTTATTCCCCGGTACTGTTGCTAAACCTGTTATTGACGTTCTGGCCTGACCCTGCAATGTTTTATGGATACTTCTGCCTAGGATTTAGTACATTAGCCATCTGACATACTCCTGTTTAGCTAAATAAACATTGTTCTTATTTAATGTTGATGTGAATCATTACAGTGAAGTGATTCATTACATACATCAACAAACATCATACCCTTTTCAGTAATAAGTTGGATCAAGTTTGTACGAAGGTTTTTTAGAGTGGGTGAATTTAAATACAAAAGAAAGCCGATTTCACAGACAGATTAAGCATAGTCCTGTATTAAACAACCAACTTGAATGGAAATGTAATAGACTTTATTGCAGACACAGGTCCATATATCACATCATACATTATAAATAGTATATATAAAAATTAAAGAAGGATCCACATGACATAAAAATAGCATATTGGCCCATAGGATATATAGGCTATTGTACCAATTGTATATGGACATATATCTATAGCAGCTTTTCAGATGGCTGACTAGGGGTTAAATTATGTGATTCTCTGACTTGTCCAAGCAACACATAAACCCCCACATCAGTTGTCTTAAGAGTGCCTCGAAAGTTGGCACTCTAGTGGAAACAAACAAGTGACTGGCCCTATGCCACCTAGGGACTCGAAGCAGCAACCTCATTGCATCATTGTATGCTACCTTGAGCCTTTGCATACTCTTTTTCTTATAATTAGACCACAGTTGGGCAGTATACATTGGTGTGATATAGGATCTAAACAGTTAGCGTTTCACACAGTCAGAATACATAGGGAACTTCCTTCTCAGCATATTAGCTTGAGATGAGATTAAATTGTACAGCACTGTCGATAGATGTCTTTGTCATCGGTCCAGTCATCGGATATGAAATGACCTAGGTATTTAATTTCCTCACACACAGCTAGAGGACTATCTGACAAATAAAAGGTTGGATTTGTTGATTTCCTGTCCTCAGCGCTTCTAACTATCATTATTTTACTTTTCTTAGCATTGTATTTTATATCATGATCAAAGCCATACTGAGAGGACACCTTTAGCATCGGCTGCAGCCCAGCACTATATGGACAGAGCAGGGCCAGGTCGTCTGCATAAATAAGATTATTGACAATAGTATTGCCCACAAGACAGCCAGTTTTTAATCTATTTAGCTGATTTGATAATTCATCCATATAAACATTAAATAAAATAGGAGACAAAATTCCTCCTTTCCGTACTCCATTTCTGACACAGAATGGAGAAGATACAACATTGTCCCATTTAACCTGAAACGTTTGATGGCCATACCAAAACGCTAAAATTCTTACTAAGAATTTATGGGCACCTCTTTCTAGCAAAATGTCTATCGATCTTGCATTTTTGGTCTAAAAAAAATAGGGGACGACAGCATTGCCTGTGTTTCAATTAATAGAATGTATTTTGTAAAGGCCTCGCAAAATGATTTGATAAATACCAAGCCTGAAACCTAGCATAGGTACATGGCCTATTGCAGTAAGTTAATTTTTTTATCAGTACTGAGATCAGTTGTCACATCCTGCCCTAGTGGGTAGGATGTGTCATTTATTTCTGTTATTTGTGTTACTTTTTGCCCTGTCATAGTGTTTGGTTTTCTTGTTTATTGGTTCCTAGCTCCCCCCTGTGATTATTCTGTGTATTGTCATCCCCTGTGTTTTTGTAGCCACGCCTCTCTTCTTGGTCTGGGCGATCTGCCCCTGTGTTC
>JACXGM010041077.1:0-10147 GCA_016801145.1 Umbra pygmaea
CTGTTATAATGTAACATGGACCATACCAACCTCCTCCAAACTGTTATATTGTAACATGGACCATACCAACCTCCTCCAAACTGTTATAATGTAACATGGACCATACCAACCTCCTCCAAACTGTTATAGTGTAACATGGACCATACCAACCTCCTCCAAACTATTATAATGTAACATGGACCATACCAACCTCCTGCAGCCTCTGATGTCTCTTAAACAGTTCCTGTTGAAGAGGAGTCCTGCTCATCTTCTCCTCCATCTCTCTTCTCTGTTTCATCCCCTGTTTCCAGTTCCTCTGTTCCAGAACACGCTGAAGCTCTGGCTTCTCTTTCAGATATGGATTTCTGAGAACAATTGCTACAGTTACGTTGTGTGTGTGTGTGCATGTGTTCCTATGTACATGTTGATGTACGACCCTGTACAGGCGCTATTGTACCTCTTGTGAGTCATCCTCAGTTCCCTGTGGAGCTCCTGGTGACTTTTGGAGACCCTAACTGGGTTGATGAGCTTCTTGGGCTTGATGATCAGATCACTGGGCTTCTCCTCCTGACCCTGGAGCTGAGGTGTGGTTCCAGCTACCCTGCTGTGCCCTGGGTCCTCGTCCTCTGCCCCTCGACCCTGCTCTCCAACCGGCTTCCTCAACTGGTAATTATGGGCTGAGGCTGGGGGACAGTCAACTTTATTTCTCCTCGTGTCCTCGTGAAAAACAAAAAAGATGTTCTGTGATGAATTTGTTGAAAATGTTCTCCTAATATATATAATTGTACCAACTTGAATGGGTTTAGGACATTTGAAGATGATGTATGAATGAAGGCTATATGATCAGTTATTAATTAACTTCTTAAACATATATAGCACAGTCATATATGGCACGGTCAAACTTAAAGAACAGGGGTCTCTGGCCATGCTTTGTGTTGTATGTTTGTATGAAATTTATTATATATATATATATATACAGTGTCTTGCGAAAGTTATTCTTAGCGCCACCTTTTGCTTAGATTACAGCTGTAACTCGCTTGGGGTATGTCTCTATCAGTTTTGCACAGCGAGAGACTGAAATTTCTGCCCATTCCTCCTTGCAAAACAGCTCGTGATCAGTGAGGTTGGATGGAGAGAATCTTTTCCACAGATTCTCGATTGGATTCAGGTCTGGACTTTGACTTAGCCATTCTAACACCCGGATATGTTTATTTGTGAACCATTCCATTGTAGATTTTTTTTAAATGTTTTGGATCATTGTCTTGTTGGAAGACAAATCTCCGTCCCAGTCTCAGGTCTTTTGCAGACTCCACCATTCTTCCAGAATGGTCCTGTATTTGGCTTCATCCATCTTCCCATCAATTTTATCCATCTTCCCCATCCCTGCTAAAGAAAAGCAGGCCCAAACCATGATGCTGCCACCACCATGTTTGACAGTGGGGATGGTGTGTTCAGGGTGATGAGCTGTGTTGCTTTTATGCCAAACATAACGTTTTGCATTGTTGCCAAAAAGTTCGATTTTGGTTTCATCTGACCAGAGCACCTTCTTCCACATGTTTGGTGTGTCTCCCAGGTGGCTTGTGGCAAAATCTTTCTGTATTAAAATCCGGCTTTAAACCTCTCCACAACAGTATCTTGGACCTGTCTGGTGTGTTCCTTGTTCTTCATGATGCTCTCTGTGCTTTCAACAGACCTCTGAGACTATCACAGTGCAGGTGCATTTATACGAAGACTTAATTACACACAGGTGGATTCTATTTTTCATCATTAGTCATTTAGGTCAAAATTGGATCATTCAGAGATCCGCACTGAAAGTAAAGCGGCTGAATAATTTTGCTTGCCCAATTTGTCAGTTTTGTATTTGTTAAAAAAGTTTGAAATATCGAATAAATTTCGTTCCACTTCATAATTGTGTCCCACTTGTTGTTGCTTCTTCACAAAAAATTACAGTTTTGTTTGGAGCCTGAAATGTGGCAAAAGGTCGAAAAGTTCAAGGGGGCCGAATACTTTCGCAAGGCACTGTATATATATATATATGAACATATTAAGTTAATGGGAATAGACATTTTGACAGCAACATATTTTGAAAGACATCTTTTCAACCAAAAATAAATATTTTCAGTGTCACTTGCTCAGTACAGTTTCACAGAACTATTAAATATTTGTCTGGTTCCAAGGTATTAAAAAGCTTTTTTTTGGTAGTGTTTATAAAATACATTAATTCAGCAAAAAAAGAAATGCCCCTTTTTCAGGACATTGTATTTTAAAGGTAATTAATAGAAATCCTAATAACAATACAGACCTTCATAGTAAAGGTTTTAAATGAAGTGTTTAACCGCTTACAGACAATTAATGCCACATTTAAGAAAACTCAGTAAAGAGACCTTTCTACTGACTGAAAAACACCAAAAGAAAGATGCCTAGGGTCCCTGCTCATCTGTGTGAACGTGCCTTAGGCATGCTGCAAGGAAGGATGAGGACTGCAGATGTGGCCAGGGCAATACATGGAAATGTCCGTACTGTGAGATGCCTAAAACAGCGCTACAGGAAGGACAGCTGATTGTCCTCGAGTTGGTAGACAACATCTAACAACACCTGCACAGGATTGGTTCATCAATACATCACATCTGCGGGACAGGTACAGGATGGCAAAAACTAATGCCCGAGTTATGCCATGAAAGGCACAATCCCTCCATCAGCACTCAGACTGTCTACAATAGCATGAGAGAGGCTGGACTGAGGGTTCAGAGGTCTTTTGTAAAGCAGGTCCTCACCAGACACCACCTGCAACAATGTCGCCTATGGGCACAAACCCATCGTCGCTGGACCAAACAGGGCTGGCAGAAAGTGCTCTTCACAAATGATGTTTTATCTCACAGTCAGACTTGCATTTATCGTTGAAGGAATGAGCATTACACCGAGGCCTGTACTCTGGAGCGGGGTCGATTTTAAGGTGGAGTGTAGGTCAAGATCTGGGGCAGTCTCACAGCATCACTGGACTGAGCTTGTTGTCATTGCAGGCAATAACAACGCTGTGCATTACAGGGAAGACATCTTCCTTCCTCATGTGGTACCCTTCCTGCAGGCTCATCCTGACATGACCATCCAGCATGACAATGCCACCAGCCATACTGATCGTTTTGTGTGTGATTTCCTGCCTGACTGGAATTTCAATGTTCTGCCATGGCCAGTGAAGAGCCTGGATTTCAATCCCATTTAGAACATCTGGATCCTGTTGGATTGGAGGGTGAGGTTTAGGGCCATTCCACCATGAATGTCCAGGAACTTGCAGGTGCCTTGGTTGAAGAGTGACGTAACATCTCACAGGAAAAACTGGCAAACCTGTTGCAGTCCATGAGGAGGAGAAGCACTGCAGTATTTAATATAACTGGTGGCTACACTAGATACTGTTACATTTTTGAGGAACTTTTTCAGTTTCTTTTAGTTCTTTAATAATTTTCCGTTCATACCTATATTTACACATGTAAAGTTTGCTAAAAAATAAAATCTGTTGAAAGTTAGAGAATGTTTATTTTTTTGCTGAGTTTTATATACGGAGCAAACAATATTTTTTGTAACATATACACAAATATAAAGAAATGAACCCGGGGCTGCACATTAAACAGCTATGTACAATCATATCCTTTTTCTACTGGGTAGACACACAAAAAAAACGACCAGTTTAAAGTACAACAGCTTTGTTTTTTGGGAGATGGTCAATTATGTTGTCTTTAGGTTATACTTCGTTGGCATGGGAACAGTGGGTAATTAGTAGCGTAGCACCAGATGTGTTTGTGCTGTCTTGCCAACTGACATGCCAAACACCATAGGAGTTGGCTATCTAGCAAATGCCGGTGTGCTATGGCAGCAGCCCTAAGTAGACAAATCTTTGTCATGTACCAGCTCATTTCTGTGGTAATAGATTTCACTATCAAAATCTAAGGATCCCATTTATAAAGTGACTTCAATGCATAAATTCAAATTTTACACCTTCAATTTTCCAGACGGAATGACGATATAAACAATACCCACAATCCAAATATCAAATCAAATCATTAACAAATTAACAATGTACTACTTTCAACTTGCAAACCTTCCACTTCAGATTTTTTCTAAGCCTATAATGCATTTGATTGCATCAATCACTTTTGAATTGCAACTGTTCTGCTACTGTAATAGTTTCTATTGGTCGCTTATCTGACGTCACAATACTGTAACATGTCTCTGACTGCCTGGTGTCTTTATGGGGATGAGAGTGCTATCTGTTCTATGGAGGCCAGTACTACATGCTGGCTGCAGACTAGCAACCACATCTACCCAGTCACAAACCCAACCGACCCGGGGGTTTGTCCAGCTGCACAAGTGGACATCATGGAGGCCTGAGTTCCCACCACTTAGCTGGAAAGCATGGATCAACATTAGAGGTGTTTCGGCCAGCACCAGCGCAGGAATGGAGGGTGTAACCTCTGACACTAGCATGGAGGGTGGAGTTGCTGGTGCTGAACGTGAAGCGGAAGCAACATGAGCTGACAGAGAGAAGGGGAGGTAGGTCCAATACGGTGGAAGCTAGTTTGGGTAACTAAGGTAACAAGCCCCAGTTTCCTTGCCGGTCGTGGGCAGCGGGTAGCCAGCCCATGTGTTTGGCGGGATGTTTTTCTCCTTTCTAGGCCTCTAGCTCACATCTTCAGCCCCACCGAGCCATCCCTCCACCTGGTAGGGGGACCCAAAGGGGCTATACCTTTCTTTCACCACCCCAGTGTTCATAGGGTAGTGGGTAAAGCTCCCAGAGGGCTGGAAACTACTGAGGCTGGCTAGCATGACAGCATCCAGCTCGCCATAGTAGTTGTCATCCCCTACCGGGTATTCGTAGGTTCCTGCGCAGGTTCCTGGGTAAAGTCAGAGAACCCATAATCAGGTTCGTATCACAGACTGTCATGGCGTAGACTGTCAAACAATGCAGCGACTTAGCCCACACTGCCACACGGACCCCTGAAATAACAAGTCTTGCGTGAATATAAAATGTTCTTTCTCCAAAAAAACTCAACTTTGGCTACTTTTTCACTGCATACTGTAAAGAATCATATTTAACAGCAAATTCCTTCACCAGCATTTGCACATGCATACATAGAGAGATGCTCTAACCACTAGGCTACACTGAAACCCTCTTCCGCCTTTCTGCCTTGGAGACTGGGCTGGCATTCTGACACATCAGAGACACTGATACTGATCAACAACTACAGTACACGAAGCTTTCATTTAGTCATCGTGGACCACACAGGGACTTGGCTGTTGAATAAGTATAACCATCTTGTGTTATGATCTCTGTCATCTTATCTTTGGTGTTTTGGTCGAGGATCTGAAAAACATAAACAAAATATGCAAAACAGAAAATCTGATAAATTATTTGTCCACTATCACTCGATGCAGTTCTTTGATATAGGCTGTTACAGAAGTGCTTCACATGATTTAATGAAAAGCGGCAACAAAGAAGTGTTTCCGAAATGTATTGAAGGGCGTTTGATTGTGAGTTTTGATCAACTTAAAACATGTAGCCTGATGGCTACAGACCCAGATGACCAGTGAACTGAGAGGACAGGAGAGGCTCTGAACTGGAGACATGCCACATACCTCATTACCAACAAACCCAGAAACAACAAGCCTTAGTTACTGCTCAATCCCTTTAATTAATAAAATAAATAGCCCGCAGACATTCAACAATCACATCAAGCATTTGGCAACCCACGTTGGTAGTGTCCTGACTGAGCATACTTTTGGATATCAGTAAGATCAAGGGACATATACATATTGCATTTTGCAACAGATACATTGGAGGAAGTCATCTATTGGTGGTAATGGAAGATTAAGTTTTGGATGCCTAATAATCCAGGAAACATCCATAATAATGGAGATTACCTTTAAGTACAGTAATACTGTATGTTGTTGATTTATTACTGATCTGTGCCCGGATCACTGACCCTTAGTGTAGAGTATTACAATATCTGTTAAGCAATACTAGTATATATTTTCCTCATATATTCAATTCTAAACAAACTGCTGGTATAAAATACAAATATCCAGATAAAACATTTTAAAAGGTATATTTTGTTTTTTTAAAAGACACAGTACGCGATTTTGGCCACTGGTTGTAAATGTGGTGCTACAGAGAACGTTTGTGTAATACTGTATGTCATGAATTTGTGCTCTAACTCATGATTTGTGGTCTCACTCATGTATTTGTGCTCTGACTCATGATTTGTGCCCCAAACCATCAAAAACACCTGATTTAAACTTGGAATTCTATGGCTAACTGACGTATGACCGTGATTCCACTTAGAGAATATGCACATATAAACAGATTATTACACATCCAGGGAAAAATATGAGATTATAAACTGTACAGACTGCTTTTTTAAAGCTATACCTGGAACTAGTGGCTCATAGTAAATCAGTATTCTCTGTTACCTGACACAGAGGTGAGCTATGAGTGGCATGAGCAGATTCATTCACACCAGGAAACCCAAGAAAATTGCTGAACTAAAACAGTTTTGTAAAGATTAATGGTCTACAATTTTTTGTGACAATTGTGCAGGTCGGATATAGAAAAATAGGAAAGTTTTGTTTGATATATATATATATACACGTTTGGTTGATATACAGTATATAAAACATACAGTTTGCTGTATATTTTGTAGTGCTGTGCAATCAAGGCTTCATAACTGTTCTTCAAGCAGCAGGATCAAGCTGTCAACACAAAATCAGAATTTACTTTGCAAAATAAAAGCTGTCACTGATATTTGACACATTGCAATGCATTTCAAAAATGACTTTTATTTTGAAATAAATTATTGAACTGCTGCCAGCACAATATATTGCTGCTAGAAGAACAGTAATGAATATGTATGTTCTAATTGAAATGTGTGTCCTGCCTTGGCAGCGGCTTTTGTAGATCTGAATAAATGACACACTACAATTAGATTTTAGAATAACATTCTTAAAATCTGTAGATTAATATCTGAATAGGGCTGTTAACCCACTATAATTCGGCGATGACACTCAAATCCAATTGCATTCTTTGGCAGAGATCCCATGGTGCTTATTAGATTAGTCTAGTATGAGAACCAGTTCATGAAAATGGAAGAGAAAGAGTTGTTATCCATTTTGATATCTGCCAAATGTAATTGATATTAACAAAGTTCAGTATTTCCTTCAAACTAACATACGAATAAAAGTGTTCTACTTGGTTTGAAATCAATGGCAATGTAACACAGAGCATCACTAATGGCCCGGAGAAGGGATCTTGAACTATAATATCTTATGAGAATCTATTCCATCATCAATGCAACAATTGTGTGTTGAATTAACATAATCATGTATTTATTTTTACGCTAACAAGCTTTAGGGTACATTTTTTGTCTTTACTAGTAGTTTAGGCTTATTTGCCATCTAGACTGAACAGCTATACTACATAGAGTTAAATGGAAATAACTCCCCAACCATGATACTAACATCATCAGCCATTCACAAACCACATGATTAAAATATAATGATATCTTGTTTATCTTTAATGTTATAGCTCAATTAATATAAAACTAGGTTATGAAACTCATCTAATATTTTAGTGAATACCAGAAGACTATTTCTACCATTAAATAGGAAATGACTGAACATATACATACTCTAGAGAGACTGTGCAACAGCCTGATGTAATGCTGTTAGTTCATTGCTCTTTAGATAATAAGGTTTGATTGCCCCTGATTGGCTGATCTCTGGGAGAGGATGTTGTGCATAGACCGTTAATGTGACGTTAATGTGACATGACATTAGGACCTTCACTCTGGTGTAGACATGCTGCTCCTACTGGGCCTAGCCTACGTGTTGTTTTATACAGACAAACCATTATGTTGTGTTACTAATAAAGCTTGTCCAGCTTCCCAATTTCCTCCCCTCCAAATTATTCTTGTCCAATTTCTCCCAATAACCCTGTCACGTCGGCAGCTTCGCAACCCCCCATCGACAGATGCGGGATGGGGAAAATTGCAGAGCAGGACAACTCTTTTTTCACACTGCTCATCCAACACGGAAGCTTGTTAGATCCCTATGGTTAGATCATGTGTGGGATGATTGACTATACTTCCATGATCAAATTTACAGATGCCCAATGTACACACGGAGTCGCTGGAGACTGACTTGGCAGGTAGATCATCTGATTCATCCCAAATCCCAGGCTGCACTATGCCAAAGCATTCTATAAATATCTTGAGTTGTTATCGTTGTTCACAGGGTTTCTATAACTACCCTGGACTAAGTGAAACTTAACCTGCTTTCTAATTAATAATACTCTGAAACGATTTAGAGAAACATTAGACAAAGTAGATAAACATTTACTTTCAATCCAGTTGAGGTTCAGAATACATTCTGCCCGACTAAGAAAATTTTCTAGATCCCCAGTCTCATAATAATTTTTCAAACACTGTTTTGATTCACTTGTTTTTTTAACATGCCAGTTCATACATAATGCATGTCACAAATGTCACCAACATGTAGACTGTTGCGATCATTGAGGCCATCATAACTTCAAAACAGAAGTTAATACCGTAAACGAAGAAGGCATAATAGTCACTTACTTTCTTTCCGCAAGTTACTCCCATAGTCTCAGGCACAGGTAGTAGTTGAGTCTGTACAGTTCTTGAGGTCTAACTTGCTCGGAATGTCCACTCTGATCCCACCACTACAGGCAGAATGATGAAGAAGAGAAGATGAGGGAGGAAAAAGAGATGGGATAGGAGGAATCAAAATGTCCAGGAGCTCGTTATCAACCCTGGCTTTATCTAACTCTAGCCCTTTCCCCACAACAACCCCCAAGCTTTTCAACAACCAGGAGCCTAATGGACGGCTGCCCGTTTAGGTGAAAGCGGAGGGGGCTCAGAGGACGAGAGAGGGGAGATAAACTGGGATTTGGCAGTAAACAGAGAGAGGGGGGTTGGTATTTTGGTTGAGAGTGTAAGAGTTATTAATGGAGAAAGAGGTTTGTACCAGAGTGAGAAGAGATCAAGTGGGGGAGCCGGAGGGGCCAGATTAGCTCATTAACATAAATAACAAACTCCTGAGCACCTGTTCATGGGTAACCCCACAACATGCCCTGGGCTCCCCAGGGCTTTAGTGGGTCCAGGGTAGATTAGGCTAATTGCAGTCGATGGAGCAGCAGGTTGGCATATGGGATGTGGGGATGGTGCTCTGTGCTGTCTAGCTGGCCATTACACCATTAATGGATCTATTTAACCTGGGTAATACAATATGTAACAATTGCATTCCAGAGGGGAATTTGGTAGGCGTACATTCACTTGATGAAATTACCATATCTCCACTACTTCATCGCTGAAGCATTTTTTTAAAACTACATGCAGATAGCTATCTTAGATTTGAATTAGAGAGGTCTATACTATGCTTGGATGTCGTTGTGGGCTTGAGAGTATTTATCGTCCAAGGCCATTTTTAAACCTTTCTTCATCAGTCATTTTAATTAAATGTCACTGATTGGTTTCTGGCTGTCTCCAATGACCTACCTGCTGACTCGTAGTTCAGTGGGTTCTGACCTGTGCTTCCTAAAGCACCAAACCACACCCCATGTCAAAATCTAAGATTGATTTATTGATTTATTAAGTATTTTTTATATGCTTCGAGGTTTAATATGTTAAAGACTAGCACTTTGGTAATGTCCTGTAGTTGTGCATCAGCATTTTGTGTTTAATGTCAGTCAGTAACAAGCAGGTAGACTCATCAGCTATATCGACAGTGTTTTAAATGGTAGTTAATCTATCCAGCATTCTAAACCTTTAGTAATGTTGGCTGAATACCCAGCAGTCATACAGGATTCATAGAGACACTGACCCAGAGAGGATCCGTGGATATTGTTGAGTCATATTTAATGGTAACACTATGCTATTCAAGCTTTTGCCTACTGCTATCAGGTTTTCCAAAAACGAATTCAATTGAAAACTTGAAGGTAATTAAATGTGAATGATGTGGCTGTTAATATAAGGTCCTCCCAGGCTGGGTCCACTGCTTCCATGTTTTCAACACAAGACCCTGGGATTTTGCAAGATCCTCACTTACCTGAACATGGCACACCTCACAGATCCCGCAGTCCTCACTCACCTGAACATGGCAC
>JACXGM010041078.1:0-10145 GCA_016801145.1 Umbra pygmaea
ATACTTTAAAATCTATCCTAAATGTGACTGGGAGCCAGTGTAGAGACTTGAGGACTGGTGTGATATGCTCATATTTCCTGGTTCTGCTTAGAATCCTGGCCGCAGCATTCTGTATGAGCTGTAGCTGTCTTATGGTTTTTTTGGGAAGACCAGTGAGGAGGCCATTACAATAATCCACCCTGCTGGTGATGAAAGCATGTTGATAAAGTTCACAACTCACTGGAAATCCTCTTTAAGTATAACTTAAATCGTCTTGCTTGAGTCGGCTCTCTTATTGATAGGAGGTATAAGAGCATTCTCCTTGTATGATTGGTGAAAAAAACTCAGGCGTGTTCTTCTAATCCTAATAAACAAATACAAATACCTTTTATTAGATACGCCTCGGCTCAACCGCCTTGAATCAATCCACACCTGTATCACATTCTGACTGAATTGATTGCTCCCTATTCAAACAAATTTGCCATTGTTTAGACATTAATTTCCTAAACATGTCTACATTCATGTCCCAAAAAAGTATGAACACCTGCTGATATATGAGTGTCTACTGATGTAAGAGCCTCTGCTGACGTAAATGTCATATATTTCAGCAGATTGAACTGATTTCTCTTTATTTAATAACAATAAATATGATCAGACCAAAACTGACTAAAACTCTGCCCCTTGTTTACCAATAGGCCTCTATTGACAAACAATAGTCAACCAGCTACCAACTATCGTTTGGTTTTGTGGCAACAGTAGGCCATACTTAACAATACAAAAATACAGGTAACAGGCCACTGAAAGTTAATATAATAAATATAGTGTTTTGGAAATGTATATTATTTCTAACATTAACCTAACAGGTTTTTGTAACAGATATTTTGGGTTTCAGGTCACAACAAGGATAGAAAAAAAAACATTTATCGGTAGGTGTCACACATGTTGTGGTTATGGTATATGGTGTTTGCTTGCGTGCATGGTTAGGCGTGCATGTATGTAAAGACACAAATACATCACTTACATTGGATTATTAGATAACAATGTACAACACCTTACCGTCTGTGAGCTGTGGTCATCGTTGTACTCAGGAATGAGTCATTCTCCGGCTTAGTGCGAAGTGTTGTATGTGGTGACCAACGTGATTTAAACTCCAGATGTGTTGTTCTGATGATGGAAAACCAGAGTCAAAGTTTCAGAGCTGCAAATAGAGATAGAAAGAACACATGTACTAGTGCCCTAAACTGGAAGTAGGACACTACAGTGACTAGAACACTACAGGTACAAGGGTTCCATTTGGAATACTAAATTGTCAATTCTGAGAAGAGGGCTGGAATGACCCCGGAGGTGAATTGAGAATGTCCTGTTTACACACACACACACACACACACACACACACACACACACACACACACATATATACACACACACACACACTAAAACAGACACACACACATACATACTAAAACACACACACATAAACTCAAAAAAATACACAGAGATTGATGCATATGGATTTTCTCTTAAAAGTATTAAGGCTGCCAGTTGGCCTCCACAGTGTGAAGGGAGATGTGTGTGTGTGGATGTGTGTGTGTGTGTTTGTGTGTGTGTGTGTGATTTGTGTGTGTGAGGATTAACAGTTTGCTGCACACAGTGGTAAGAATAGGTGAAAGTGACGGGGAGTTTAACACACAGGCTCTGTGGATAACTACAATCATAACCTAACATAAACATCCAATGTGCCTGAATGTATACATTGTGTGTGTGTACTCTAAATTGTGTGCGTTTGTGTAAAATTGTGTGTATACATTGTGTGTGTACATAGTGTGTGTGTACATTGTATGTATGTGTATAACTACAATCATAATCCTATAATATGACACTGTGCTGTTGCCAAACAACAAAATAACCCTCCAGATCAACAAAATTACCCTCCTGATGCCCACTCTGGCTGACACTCCCAAATATCACACTGCTCCCGATATAGTGCACAGGTTTTGACCATTCCTCACAGAGAACACGATGCATGCTCTGCTTTCCTGCCCTTCATCACGTCTGTCTGATAGAATGGCAAGCAAAGCCATCAGCAGGCGTATCGTTGCTGTTCTGATGGGATGTCAGGCGGAACGTGTCCTGTGAAGCACACATCTCCAATCTGTTCTACTTCTCATCAAACCACTTGCTCAAACAGGAAGTAGTATCCGAGGCTTGCGCGCTTGGAGGAGAATGCATTAATCGTCTGAAAGCCATGATTTAGATGGCAAAGGCCTGACCTAGCACATGACGCATGGTGACCCTTGTTACCTGATACCAGCACCAACAACTCAGAACAGTGCCGAGCCCAGTTGCAGCCCTTTAGCCCCTCGGTCCCGTGGGTAGCACAGTAGCTCAGAAGGGGATAACATGAAGGTCTTGGGGAGGCCCAAATGTAGATTTTCCCACTGTCTTCAATGTGAATTCTGTTATGCTGGCAGATAAAACATCAGGCAGAGCAACGTCAGAGGTCGTCCATCTGGGGGGCATTAGAGGGAACTGGAGGACTGGAACATAAAAACACAGGAACATCCTTCAAATATGACAATTAGAGGTTTGAAGAGCACCTTACTGATATGTCTGCAATAACCCTCTATGTAGGGAAGTGCTCTTCTCATCAGAGCACAGTAAAAGAAGTATTGGGTCCCAAATCTGTGTTAACGGCACATTGTAAGCAAACAGGCAACATAAACCATGTTTTTGTCACAGTCCTGGAGAGATAACAGCACCATAAAGACAAGCATGGCTGCCTATCTGTTCTAACGGCACATGGTTTGATTCTGAAGATATACCAGTGGATTTGTAGGACTGCTTTATATACTCTCATATGAAATTTGATTGGGCTGTTGTCACACAAATGAAAACTTGACTGTCTGTCTCCCTCCAGCTGCTAGGTATTACACTCATTATACTATTTATATCACCACTCTGTGTTTCTAAGGGCAACACAGGACTTTCATTTTTATACTTTATCCTAAATGAGCTGAGAACTTACTCTATAAACAAAGATTAATCCAAGTCAAAATATGTCTAATCTTTTTAAGGAATCTTCTGTGGTCGTCAGCTCATCAGGTTTCTCATAAATGGCTCCCTATTCTCTAAGTAGTGCAGTACTTTAGACCAAGGTGCTGGTCAAAACAAGGGCCAGTGATCAAACGTAGTGCACTACATAGGGAATATGGTGTAATTTGTGATGTGTGTTAAGAATACCAGGGGCGATAATCATGCCACCCAAATCACCCTATTTTTGTTCTGTGTTTTATTTTTAATTAATTTCTCATTTCCATCTAAAAGTCAGAATGTAATTGGAGAAGTTTTGGATCTAACATCTGTCCTCATCGCTTTCAATAAGACTGAGCTTTCAGGCATGTAATCACAAAATCATCATGGAATGTCAGTCAGATTGTATTAGAAAGAATACAGCTCAATTGTCAGGTTCTGGACCGTGTTAAAGTCCTATTGAGAACCCTAATACCTTTATAGTATACTACTTTAGACCAGAGAAAGTATGGGTGCTCAAAGGGAATAGACTGATATTTGGGACACATTGAATGTATTAAGCTAATTTACTTGCTTGAGAAACTGTGGAAACTTCCTGACTTCTGTCTCCGTCTGGTCAAACAGATGGTGAAGTGCTGTTAACTAGCAGAGCCCTTAGTCTTCCAAACCAATATCCACGCTGTCCACTCACTCTGGAAACAGTTGGTAAAAACAGAGATTTGGTGGTTAAATTCAACTTATTTTAGAAATTAGTTTTTTTTTGTGCTGAACGTATGGATATTTGATTGTTAATTAAAAACTCCTGACACATAACCATAATGTAAATACAATAGAACAAAAGAAAATGTTGTAATCATTTAAAATAAACAGAATCCTGTTTTGACGTGGGCTTAAACATACTGGTGTGTTGTAATATATATACCTGTATATGTAAGATACTGTACACACCATATATGACAAATCTTTGAAACTCAAGCCCACTGTCCCCCTCACTACCTCTAAATGTGTATTTATTTATTTTATTTCATCTTTATTTAAAAATTTGGGCCAATTGGGAACAGTTTCTCATTTGCAACGGTGACCCAGCCAAGATAAAGTGCAATGGTGCAAGACAACCTAATGCTACACATCAAACAACCAAATAAAATAAAAATACAGGGTGTAGATATTCATGTACAGTTAGGTCTAAACTAGAGGAGTAGATCATTGTTATGCAAAGTGGCACTGCAATAACAACTGAATACAGTAGGTAACACTTGAGCATAACTGTGCAAATGATTATGTGCAAATAACATACAATAAATACACCATGGGGGCATAACTAAGGCACTGGGGCATGAATTGCAAAGATAGTGTAAGAGTCAGGGAGAAGAGTCAGAGGTCACAGTGGTCGGACAGAAGCTCTGTCAGTCCTACTTTAAAAGCAATGAGGGCATTAATTGGCATTCTCGAGTTTCAGAGGTTTTTGTAGATCATTCCAGTCATTATCAGCTTCGAACTTGAAGGAGCCAAAAGAGGTATGGACTTTAGGGTGACTAGAGAAGTGTATATGCTTGAGTAGGTTATGGTGGTTAATGGTGCATTTAGGTACAGTGGGGTTTTGCGTAGAGATACTGTAATTTGTAGATGAGTTGATAACCGCATGTCAGGCATTGAGTTTGTAATGAGGGCCAGCCCAGTGTTATATAGAGTTGCAATCAAAATTATTTAACCCCCATTGTAAATCAGGTTTATAGTTTACATTTACAGAACTTCAGTTGTTTGCAATTAATAAATCAAACAAAAGCAAGTGAAATAGCTAAACAGAAAGAATGCTTCAAGTGGCTTCCCCAAATCCAACTGAAAATGCAATTCACAATTACTTCCCCAGTCTCAAAATTATTCAATCCTCTGAATAGAATTCCAGCTCAAATATGATAGAACAGCTCAAATATGATAGAACAGCTCAAAAATGCAAAACAGGTATTGTCTCAAGCACTGATGCAACTAATCAAGGAGTTCATGAGTTGGTTCATGAGTTGGTTCATGAGTTGCACCAGGTGTGATTGAGCTGGAATACATGAAATACCTGAAGTGGCTAGGGGTTTGTTGAGTGTCACATTGGACCGTGTGTGAGAAACATGGCTAAGTCAGAAGAATGGTCCAAAAAGTTACGAGAAGAGATCATCGGCCTTCACAGGATTAAAAAAGATAGTGAAAGCACTGAATGTTCCCAGAGACACCGTTGAAAGCAACGTTTGCAAGTTCAAAAGGAAGGGAACGATAGAAAAAGTCAGAAAAAGGAAGCTACAAGGGCTTTAACCAGTTGTCTAAGACGGCAGGTCGTGAAAAACGCTTCAGTGAAAAAGACCTGGAGCAAGACGTGGTATCAACAGGCACTGAGGTTTTAGTGAGCACAGTAAGGCGTGTTCTACATGCAGATGTTTTCCATGTCAGACCTCGAAGATGTACACAACTACTGACCCAAAAGCACAAGAAAAGTCGGCTCCAATATGCTCAAAATAATATAACAACAGCCACAGAGGTTTGGGATTCTGTTCTGTGGAGCGATGAAACAAAACTGGAACTTTTCAGCACGATGGTTCAGCAGTGTGTATGGAGGAAGAAGAATGAAGCATATGCTGTTGGCAGAATGGGTGAAGGAGGCCTCATTGTGGAAGGAAGCCAATCCTAGATCTAATTTTGGATTAGAGATGATTAATGTGGGTCTGGAATGAAAGTGAACAGTCTAAACAGACACCTGGATATTTGTAGTTTCACATATTCTAGTTTAGACCAGTCCAGAGCGGTGATGCATGCTGCTGTATACAGGCAGCGTTTGGTTGTAGAGCCCTTGTCAAAGTCGCTCAAAACTTTTGCTTGCCTATTTTTCCTGCTTCTTAATTTCATCCTGGAAGTTTTGAGCGACTCTGAAACGGGCCAAATTGTGATGGATAGACGACTGGGTCAGAGCCTCTCTAAAACTGCAGCTCTTGTGGGGGGTGTTTCTGGTCTGCAGTGGTCAGTACCTATTAAAAGTTGTCAGAGGAAGGAAAAGCATTGAACTGGCAACAGGGTCATGGGCGGCCAAGGCACATTGATGCACGTGGGGAGTGAAGGCTGGCCTGTGTGGTCCGATCTCACAGATGAGCTACTGTAGCTCAAATTGCTGAAAAAAATAATGCTGGTTCTGATAGAAAGGTGTCAAAACACACATTGCATCACAGTTTGTTGCATATGGGGCTGCTGTTTTGGCGGTAAAACCTATAAAATATCTGTGCTTATCGTCACAAATGTCCAATTTTTTACATTTTATGAAAATGGTATATCAAACACAGAGATAAAAAATCTCTCCCCAACAAATGTCTTCCTTGTTAACGCCCATTCAAGATCGTTCACAACCCAGAAGACTTAGCCCCACCGAGTGTCTTATTTTGGAACCTTCATTTTCTAAACAATATTGACTCAAATCAATGCCCTCATCACATTCAATGTGTATTTATTGCTACTTATTCAATAACAATCAATATAATCACAACTGGACTGTCCTGACTTGTAATGTTCAATTCCCATGGGGGAACAGTACGAGAAATTAAGAAAATGTATGTTACTGTAAGTCTTGAGATTGTCTGCTGGTATAGAAGAGTCTACTGGTATCAGAACCCCAGCGGACGTAAATCTCATAAAGTTCAGCAGACTGAACTGATTTCTCCATATTTTATAATGATCCGACCGTAACTGATTTAAACTCTGCCCCTTGTTTAACTAAAAGGCCCCTACCATAGAAATGAAATCTATAGAAGTGCCATTCCAATGTAAATGACCACGCCAAACAGTTTAATAAGGCTTCTATAGATTTAATTTATATGGCCTCTACACCGTCTGACAGTAGTCAACCAGCTACCAAGTATTGTTTGGTTATGTAACAAGTCGGCTATAAGTAACAATACAACATACAGTAACAGACAACTGAAAGTGAGCTAAATAAATATATATTTTTGTAAAAAAAATGTACATTATACATCACTAATTTTAGCTCAAAACATTTGTTTGATAACATAGGCAACACGAATATGACATTATCAGAAAATGTGGTTGTTAAAACTAGAGTGCAGGATTACGGTATAAAGGAATGTCCGTCAAATTCTAGCTTCCACCAAACCAGTTCACACAATGCTGGCTAATTCTATTGCCACCAGGTCATTCGCTCTGTATTTTTGAGTTCCAGTAGTGATGCGATTTACATCACTCGACAATGATTAGTACATAGATACCCATTATAAAGGCTAGATGACTTATGGCTGAGTCTCTAACGTCATCACCGGCGGCCATCTTGTCACAGGCAAGCTTGGTGGGCTCTATGGTACCTGATGTAAGGTGAGTGATCACAAATACTCTAATCTCGCTGAAATCTTGACGGATTTACAAACGGTTTAGTTTCTTACGAATGTTATTAACATGGCTATTATTTTGGATGCTTTATATATGATATGCAATTTTTTCAAAAAGTATGCAGTGTCATAACTACATCTCTTACATTTTTAACAATCCAAACCGTTTGAAAATCGCTAGAAAATTGAGCATGTTATGGTTATTTCAAAGTACATGCACCATTAACACACAATGTTATGAGTAAGCGAACTGTCTGTGGCAAGATGGCCGCCAGGTGCAGACGTCTACCTCCACTGGCCAGCAGCGCTGACGAGACATCTAGCCTTTATAATGGATATCTATGGATTGGTATACCAGTGCGGAAAAGTGGAGCAACGTTGTAAAGGAAGGAGGGGCTAACGTTACAAGAACTAGGAGGATGCTGTAAAATACTACAGAAAAACCCAAGAAGTGTCTAAGAATGATTTCTGATGCTCCAGATGAAGAAGTAACTTGGCATTCAGATGAAGGATTGCAGTCTAAAAAAGAAAGCAATTTATGCATAGGCACACATGATAAAATCACGTCGCAAGTATTTGTGTAATTACTCTAAATGCCAGAAGGGGTAGACAGAAGTTCTGCATTACAACTCTAAGTCTGACATGATGCGTGACGTAACAGCATTTCCAAGAGTCCAAAAATTTTAACAATGACGGAACCTGTGAACCTTTTTACGATCACATATTTCTTTAGCGAGTTTAGTGAGGACATGAGTTTAGTGAGACCTAACGTTTGCAGCCACTGACACCAAACTTAGTTTTTCAAACTTAATTTGTTTAATAATTGGATCTTACCTAATCCACTGCAGCCATGTCCTCTTCTCTTTGTCATCCCAAGGGAAGTGGTAGAATGACCATTGAATCTTTATTTGGACTCCGATCTATTTAAACAACAAGTTACACGGCACTGCGTCATGTTGAAAAGACGAGTCTCAACACAGTGTTTCAGAACTTAGAGTCAGAAACAGTATTATCAGAACCTTGAAACTTCACCACTTAACGAGCGATTAAAACTTTACCTGTATAACTGAATATGTTGACAAGAACAACATCCTCACGGTGAAGCATGGTGGTGACAGCATAATGTTGTGGCGATGCTTTTCACTGGCAGGGCCTGGAAAACTGATCAGGGCAGATGGCAAGTTGGATGGGGCCAAATACAGCAATTCTAGAAGAATACATTTTTCAGTCTCCACATACTTTGAGACTGGGCGGAGGTCAAGGGTCTAGGAACGACTTTGATATTGGGGGGGACACACCATATATTTTTTTCAGAAATTGTTTTTATTATTGCTGGGGACCACATTGGGGGGACATGTGCCCCCGTCCCCCCTGTTCCTACGTCCTTGTTTCTGTTTATTGATTGAGGAACTTGCATTGAACAGGCAGCAACTCTACCTCCATCCTTGGGTTTAATCCATTACAATCATGAATACATTTTAAAACCTCACACCCTGCAGTGCCACCTGCCTCTCCTTTCGTCTCTTCCATGGCTGCATCAAGGTTCTCCTAATAGATTAACAATTGTAGCCTATATGATATTGCAAACAAAGTACTAGTGGACTTCTACATGACCAGTTATGTTTATCTTGGGCTCTTCTGTATGTGGAAAATTTATAAAAGGCACAAACGTTCACATTTTCATTATTAGTTCCTTTTAAGACCTTACCTCACACCCTCCACCTGTTACTTAAATCTGTAACTCCTTCATGTGCCACTCCTTCCTCACCTGTCTCTTCCCTGATGGTACCAGCATTCTCCTGATGACACGTTATTTCATTTTAAAAATGTAAATCTAGGCTTGGTAAATGATAGGTTATGATGTTGTCCTGTCCTTGTGTAAAATGTGTTGTATACTTACACTAAAGTTACTCTTTGTAAAAAAACATTCAGTAACGTTATGTCCTTTTATTATGGTTTTTATTTTTTGTGGGTTAGCATTATGCTTAAATTAGATGACAGAACATTTTACTTTTGCTAAGTTTAACACAGAAATTGATTGCCAGCTATGTGGCTAGCTATCTAACGTAACGTTAGTTAGCACCTCTCGCAAAGCATAACAAATGTACCATTCGAAATTCTATTGTTGATTTAATCGTCATAAGCCTCTCATTCATAATTACATTTTAAAAAGCTTGCTAACTTCAACTGATTGACAGAGATTTACCTCATACAAAGTTGAGTCTTATTCAAGTTTAAAGCTGGTGCGCAACAATGACAGTTTATGAAGGTGCGCACCGGTAACATATTTTTATGTTCCTATTAGTGTAACGTTAACTTCTCTCTACCCATCAGATCCTCCGACTACAGGTGAAAATTGAAGAATATGAAGTTGGTGATTGGTGAATGGTGATTATTCAAACAGCATGAAATGGGAAGGAAATCTTCTTTGTCGCGCTTTCAAAATAAAAGTTCCAAATGTACAGTTTTTGTCCCTGCGGTATGGGCTATTTTTTTGGGTGGGACATGTGCAGCATTTTCCAATATTGAGGGGGACATATCACCCCGTCCCCCCCGGTTCCTACGCCAATGGCGGAGGTTCACCTGCAATCAGGAAATGACCATAAACACACAGCCAAAGCTACACTAGAGTGGTTGAAAACCAAGAACCTGAATGTCTTAGAATGACAGTTAAAGCCCAGACCTCAATCTATTATCAGACCTCAATCTATTATCAGACCTCAATCTATTATCAGACCTCAATCTATTATCAGACCTCAATCTATT
>JACXGM010041079.1:0-10145 GCA_016801145.1 Umbra pygmaea
AATTATATTTAAAGAAACCTCATTGCTTGACTATATACTCTGCTGTCTCAGATGACGACATATTTTATCCTACGTCGGCCACCGTAGCTTGGCTTTTGTGTTTGCAAAGCGAAGGGTAGGAAGTGAGTGACTGGCTGCTTGCAATTCACAAACCATAACACTAGATGTCACTAGAAATTACACACTGAACCTTTAAAGGGAATGTGAGATGACGATCTGATTGGTTTATTGCACATTATGCCCAAACCACACCTATGACTAATGGAGCTACTTTAGACCTACCCATTTTAGATATGCATCTGGCGCAAGAATCATTTATCCCGCCGGTAAAATAGCAACAGCGCCCGGGACCCTCCCACAATGTAACTTGTGTTTCATGTTTGATACTTGCGTTTCAGATCGTTAAAATAGGACCCTTAAGGTTAAAGTTAGGGTTAGGGTTAAATAACACTTTACTCATGGTAAGTTTAGGTATGGCTTTAATGAGGTTAAAGTTAGGAGTAAAGTTAGGGTTAACATTACAGAAATCAGACAACCACCTGTCTAGAGAAACAAATGTGCATCATACTGGAATGGAGAAAAAAATCAGCACTTCAATCTGGATTTGAACTTGCGACCACCAGGTTGAAAGTCTGTTACTTCCACCATCCCCAATACACTTTAATACTGACTACAGACACAATCGCTCCTAGTGTCCTGTTTGCCTAGTGACAGCCTTTCATACATTCATATTTCACATAATTTGCCTTGTCATACTGTATGTTCATATTTCACATAACTTGCCTTGTCATAATGTATGTTCATATTTCACATAATTGGATTTTACAAAATATGTCCATAGAAATATAATTAATGAGATTTAGTGCTGCAATGCATGTGTTGGTTAGAGAGGAAAGACAATATTATGACCCAGATTAATCTGGAACACACGCACACGCACACGCACACGCACACGCACACGCACACGCACACGCACACACACACACACACACACACACACACACACACACACACACACACACACACACAATGACCCTGGAACAAACAGAAGAACCGTGGGACACACCTACAAACTGGGACACACTCAATGACCTAAAGACACACCAACACTAATACCCAGAATTACAAGGGGACACACCCACAAAATATGGACTCTGTGAAAACATTTTGGAGTAAGGCTTAAAAATTAAGTCTGGTGCTCATTAACAGAATAATGTTTTAAACCTCCCATTTTTGGATGGATGTATAATACTAAAATGCTGTAAATACATAATCCCCATCACATCTCAGTTAGCTTTAATTTTCTAATGATATGGGGCAAATATCGGCACATACAGTTGTATGCAAATGTTTAGGCACCCCTGACAATTTCCATGATTTTCATTTATAAATAACAGAGCTCACCAAACCAATTGTGTGTTCCATTTAATCAGTGCTTGTAACGTTCCCCAGTTCCTCTTCATGGAGGACTACAGCTTCCCTATCCAAGAACTACAATTCCCATAACTCGGACTCAATCACCCAAATTCTGAACACCTGCTCTCACCCAGTCTGTATATACGGCTTACACACACCATTGCCTTTTCGTGAGGTATTGTGATTATTCTTTCTTCTTACTGAGCATTCTATTCTTGGATTGTTATACTGGCCTGACCCCTGCATTGTGTATTAGGTATTCTGCCTTGAATAATCCCCTGTACCTTTGCTTGATATATACTGCCTTGTTTCCGAATATCCTGCCTGACTGAGAACCTGATTGTGCCTGCCCCAGTCCCCGTGCCTGCCCCGGTCCCCGTGCCTGCCCCGGTCCCCGTGCCTACCCCGGTCCCCGTGCCTACCCCAGTCCCCGTGCCTACCCCAGTCCCTGTGCCGGTGCCGTCATCTGCCAGTGTCCCTGAGCCGGTGTCTTTCTCTGTGTCTGTCAGTCTGTCTGTTTGTGGTTCTGTGTCTGTTCCGGCTTCTTTTCCGCTCCTGCCTTGCCCTGCCGACCCTCCGCCCTCCGGACCGCCGCTGCTGCCCCTTGCCTTCCGGACCACCGCTGCTTCCTCCGCCTTCCGGACCACTGCTGCTGCCTCCGCCTTCCAAACCACTGCTGCTGCCTCCGCCATCCGGACCACCGCTGCTGCCTCCGCCCTCTGGACCTTCGCTTCTGCCTTGCCCTGCCGAGCCTCCGCCTTCTGGTCCGCGGCTGCTGCCTCCGCCATCTGGCCTGCCGGAGCTCCCTCCGCCTGCCTGGTCTGCTTGTCTGCTTCGCCCTGGAGTACCTCCACCGGCCTGGTTTCTGCCACTACAGTCTCCTGCCTGGGTCTTCTGCCGCCTGGTGTCCGGTGGCGTGTCCGCTGTTTGGCGCCTCGGGAGCTGCGCCTTGGGGGGGGGGTTCTGTAACATTCCTCTTCCCTGAGGACTACAGCTTCCCTATCCAAGAACTACAATTCCCATAACTCGGACTCAATCACCCAAATTCTGAACACCTGCTCTCACCCAGTCTGTGTATAAGGCTTACACACCATTGCCTCTTCGCGAGGTATTGTGAGTATTGTTTCTTCTTACTGAGCATTCTATGCTTGGATTGTTATACTGGCCTGACCCCTGCATTGTGTAATATGTATTCTGTCTTGGATTATACCCTGTACCTTTGCTTGATATATACTGCCTAGCAGATGCCTTGAATCTGTTGACAGTTTGTCATCATTGTATGTCTCAATCTGTCTATTTCTTTCCCCAAAACTCAGTAGTCATGATTTAATTTTTTTATCTTACGGGTTAGCTTAACTGCTATTAAATGCTCACTAGGGGCTGAGCCCCCCCAAAGGTCAGATCCTAGAATTGCCCCCGGTGCCCAAACTTATGCACCTGTCCAATTTTGTTTTAATGCATATTGCACATTTTCTGTTAATCCAATGAACCTCATTTCACTACCGAAATATTACTGTGTCCTTGAGTTATTTGATAGATCAAAATGAAATTGCTGATCCAAACACAAAAATCATGGAAATTGTCAGGGGTGCCTAAATTTTTGCATTCGACTGTACATAACATAGCACACCATTTTCGGGGCCCTTTTATTTTTGTAAGATTTTTTTGGGTGGGGGTATTTTTACAATTTTGTATTGACAGGACAGGAGGAAGCAGAGACTAGGTACATTGTAAAAAAGGTTGTTGCAATTAAGTCAAACACATTTTATGATGGCAGCACACATGGTCACATTTCCCCTATGCTTTCCAGTGACATTGAGGATGGCCCTCTGTCCAATTACATTCCTCCCCCTGCGCCTGGTTGTGGTGAGGTTGAAGCAAAAACAGTGTATGGAGTATAGTACAAACGTTTGACATGTTCTTGTAATACAATACTGTTGCCATGCAGTACAATGCAGTGCAGTAAACGGGTGGCTTAGAGCTTCAAATGTTTATGTAATACAGTACTATACATTAATGCTGAAGTTTCTATTAGATAGTTTCATACTTGTTCTAATTTCTAAAGATTCGAATTATAGATGCCACTGTAAATCAACTTAAGTTTAACCCGTGGTTGATAACATGATCAATTAGTGTAGCCCTAATCTTGAGACTGTCCTTCCACCTTTACTTCGCCCCCATCCTCTTTCTTGTCCTTGGCCTCGTTCTCATTTACTCACTCTAAACAGGTGATCTGACTTTTGTAGTCTATTTATGAGCCTATAACCAATGCAGTGATTGGGTAATGGTCAGTTCAGCAATTAGTGTGTACACGTGAGGAGTGTGTGAGACACTGGTGAATAAGTGTAGCATTTTGATTAGTTGTGTTAGGCATTGAAGTTACTTGCTGTTTGATTTTTGTTCCATGAGTAGAGAATTGTGTGTAGTGTTTAGCAAAATGTGTTATACAAAATTTTAAACTGAGTAAAAGACTGAGAATTAGCTTATAGTTCTGCAGACTTGGTGTGTGGTTTTGCTCTTTGAGTGACAGGTTTCATAAATTGTGTGATTTAATATCAATATCGAGATCTACATCATTTGGACGTCACATTGGCGCGCGACAGGTCGGAAATGGTGAGTATACCGTTGCCAATCTGTTGCCGACCTGTCGCACGCCAATGTGACTTCAAAATTACATAGATCTCGCTGGCGTGGCAACAGCGGTCGTACACCCCTCTATTTCTTTCAACGGCGCGTGACAGAGCGGAAACAGGCTTCCTCTGATAGGTCATTGAATTGTTGTGCAGACATTCTGAAGTATTCAAAATGCTTCTCTTCATCTATCATCCTCATTTGTTTCACTAGGAAATTGAACTCACCATATTTATGTCTGGCGTTATTCAAAGGACAAACATTCCACCTTCTTTTTCTTTGTTTCTTTGCAAGCAGGCTCAAAAGCAGCTGTTCTTCCTCATCCATTTGAATCCAATATCTTCTTAGCCACTGTCGACATTGACGTCAATGCTGCTGCCAGTTCTGCCATTGTTTAGCTTTATCTTCTTCTAGTCTGTAGAAATAGCAAAGTTGGTAGCCTTTCCTCAGTTGTGACACCTCTGTTCAGGAGAAGACTGCAACTAGTGTCGCAACCACCATACACGAGTATAAATGGCGCTCCCATGATGTCACATTGTTGCGCGAAAGGTTTGGCAATGGCGAGTATACCGAGGCCTTTACACCACTACACCAACTGTGACACAGCTCGACATGTTTACAAGAATTGTGGATTGCATTGTTAAAAGTAGTTACACATAAGACAGACAGGATTAGTTCTGTCTGCCTTTTGAGAGGACACTGTCACACAGTACAAAACATTTCTGGCCAAAATAAGTATCTAGTCCCTTCCTGTACCACCTCCTCAACCCCTAATCCTCCAGCCTACAAGGAGCTCATTGATGGAAGGGATAAGCTTACCTGATCAAATACAAATGGTGACACAGGCTCAAGCTGAAGTACACAGAATCATAGAGGACAGAAAAAGACACGTATGCACACACAATACTTCTTGGATTTCATGTTAGTTGTTTACTACAGATTATTTTGAATCAACACTTTGATAAATGTATAATCTTCTACACACACAGACCTGCATGCACAAACACACACTTTCCAAAACAAAGGAAATCAATATATAAGACAATGGGTGGCTCGTTACCATTTAGCCAACCAATAAGGACTCCTTTAAAAGCAATGGGCGTGAAATGGACAAAAAGCCTAACAAAAGCACCAATCAATAAAGAGAAACTGAGCGCAAAGTAAATAATCATGAAGCCACAGGTGATTAATAGCAATTGAATAGGTTAGGATGTCATAAACAATGTTGCTTGCTTTGCTTTAGAGGGGTGTGAACAATTGCAAGTGTTAAAAATTGTAAGTGTAGTAACGCATGGCTTGTGCCCTTGTGCCTCGGGGTGTCATGACAACACAAATGTCTTCAAAGTAAAGGTCAACTCACATCGGGACTTCTGCTCAATGCTCCAGTGCACACACAAATGCACACCATTTAGTGGACTTAACCCGATGACCCTAGGCATACAGGGTTAGCACTACCTACTGTTTCTTTTTTCTTTTTTTTATATATTTATGTATCAAACGTACAGCAATGATGATGTAGTTAAGGTAATTTGGGAGAATACCATTAATATGCACAATAAATTAATACATTAATAATTGATATATTTCCCTTTCCCTTAATAATTGTTCTGAGTTAAACAGGTAGATAATAGCTTAATAGAAAGCGTGGAGAATGATCTTATTGATCTTAGTTGCCTCGTAGATATTTAATATCTATAAATCTGACTATGCATATGTTTTATGTTAGCGAGGCAAGTTCAACACAGGGCCTCGCGGGCATGAAACTCTGGACCTGTCAGGTAGCTAGTCTGAACTCTCCGAGCCACACCAAGTATGCAATATGGACGGGCTAACTTGTCATCACGTAAACGACTGCAACAGCTGGACGAGATCTAAGGTACATTGACTCAAAACCTAAAATGAGAAATGCTTCCCGGGAAGCTGAACTGTACGATAGGGACGAGGAATAAGGAATGCCCAGGTGTGGGCTGAACTTTCTTCCCTGTCAACTTGTACACAAAAATCCCCTTTCTGCCAACTGAGGACGAACGCTGCGGGATAGCCGCGCCTCAGAGATTGCACCTGGCACCTGGTATAGCTTGCTAACCAAGTGTATGTTTTATAAGAACAGACTACTAGTGTATGCAGTTAACGAGGTAGCAAGCATCTCCCGAAACTCTCCTCCGGAGGTTTAACGGGAATAACTGTGGCAGACTCAGACGGAACTCGGTACAAAATCAATTACATTTAATACCAGTTGCAGGGCATAAAAATACAACACTACAACCGGACAATGAAATACAAGTTACATACCCAATATAGTTCACTTTCTGAAATCCTACAGCCTACCAAAAACTACAATTATCCTAGAGAATCTAAACACACATCTAGGGCCTAAACTGCCCGGAGTTTTCGGTTACGATTATAACTCAACTAAAAAATCTAACCACAGAGTAATTTAAACCTTCGCGCCCAGGTGCTCCCCAAAACTCCTCCCACCGTTGCATGGCAAATGGTATCACTTCACTTGGCTTTGGTTAAAACAAACAGGCTTGGCACCCCCACATACATAATCAAATTATGCACAGCCTTGCTGGCGCTAGCCTTGGAATCAACAATAGGACAGTGTCATAACATTTACATGTAATTGAAATGTCCCTTCCGAGGGGGGAAAACATACGTTTCCTGTGGAACCGCCGAACTGGCGCGAACACCAATACAACAGAATGGGCCTCACACATTTACATGATATTGAACTGTCCCACCCCAGGTGGGGGAAACAAACACTTTACTGTAGAAACCTCCAACATTCTGGCCAGCCAACTAGAATAGTTATCTGGACACAAAAACATGCCTTGTGCAGCCCAATGTGGAGATAGTCAATACTTGGTCCTGTGAACAACATTATTTTCCCACTACAATGACAGACAAAAAGGTACAAAGCAAAATTTTCCTCCCCATACCCTCCCCCTTTCCACATCCACTCCACCCAACTCCCCCATCCCCAGACCCCACACAAAACATCCACACGAAGACACATCACACGGACCTACATGTATATCTAATTTACAATGGTAAGATTAATACTAATACTAACTTGGTTTAAGGAAAATCTGTGGGAAGCCTCTGCAAACTGTTAAAGTATGAGATAAATGACTTCCATTTGTCAGAGAATTTAGAGTGAGATCCCTTCAAGGAGTACTTAATTTTCAATCAGTTAGCCACTGAGAAGCTAAAGAGGGCTGACAGGATACAATAGTAAAATCCTGCATCTAGCTAATAATGTTGTGAAAGCAATAATTTCAGAGTCTTTATTATTTAATTTAATCGAGTTACCTGGGATTCCAAACAGAGCAATTAATAGGCATGTAGTCAGGTGAATTTTGAGGTCTTCAGACAAAGTATGGAATACTGAATTCCAGAAGCTATTCAGTTTTGGACAAGTAAAAAACATGTGGTATAGATCACAGGGAGAGGAGTGACACCTGTCACACACATCCATCCCTGCTGGGTACATTTAGGATAGTCTGGACTGAGTAATGTACTCTGTGTATAACCTTAAATTGAATGAGACACAGACGGGCACACAAAGAGGTAGAGCTTGTTCTTTTAATTGCCTCTTCCCAGAACTCCTTAGAAAATACCATCCCCATCTCCTGCTCCCAAGCTGATTTAGTTCTATCCATGGACTGGTTGTCGCATGACATAATCCAGCAATAGACCCAGGAAATCAAAGATTTCTGTAGAGGTGAGATAGTCAGCAATACATCCCAGGGCTGGATTGGGGGTATGCAAGGAAAGCCTTTGAATTGATTGGAAACAAAATGCCTCAACTGTAAATAGTGGAAAAAGTGAGAAGAAGGCAGGTTGTTTTTAACAGACATATTGGGAAAACTAGAAAAGACTCAATTTTCATATAAATCAAAGAATATTTTAATACCTTTCCCTTTCCAAAAACAGAAGGCTTTGTCATCAACCGATGGGGGAAATGTATGGTTTTTATCAATGGGGCCCATGATAGGAACAGAAGAAAATTTAAAGTGGCTACGGAACTGGTACCAGATTTTGAGAGTAGTTAATTCTACAGGATTACCAGTGTAATGAGAAGGAGATACTGGGAGAGCAGAGCAGACTAAAGCAGAGAGAGATGAAGAGAGGCACGACCTACCCTCTAAATGGCACCATGGCGTGTTTGGGGCATGTAACCAGAGTAAAATTTTCTGAAGGTTGGCCGCCCAGTAATAGTTTAGAAAATTGGGAAGTGAAAGCCCTCCAATGAACTTACATTTCTGGAGTTGAGATCCACTGACCCTGGGCACCTTTTCACCCCAGATGAAGGAAGAAATTGCTTGATTGATTGCCTTAAAAGGTACTTTGGCAGGAACAATGGTATAGAAATAAAAGGTACATAAATTTAGGCAGACTGTTCATTTTCACTGCGTTGATCTTCTCTATCAATGATAAAGGTAGGTTACCCAACCTCCGAAAATCTGCCTTCATCTGAGTGAAAATGGGGGAGAAATTGGCTGAAAATAAATCTGCCATTGAGCGAGTCACATTCACTCCAAGGTACTTGAAGCCGGAGTGCTTCAGCTGAAATGGCAAGTCTGTATGTTGAAGTTGCAGTGCTGCTGCATTAATTGGAAAACATTCACTCTTTTGTAGGTTAAGCTTGTACTCTGAAAACAAACTAAAATTTTCCAAGATAGAGAGAATACTCGGTAAAGAGGTAGCTGGGTTATGGACATAAAGTAATAGTTCATCCGCATATAATGACAGCTTGTGTTCAATTCACCCCCTGGAGACACCCTGAAAAGTGGGTGAGGCCCGTAATGCCGCTGAAAGAGGCTCAATGGCAATGGAAAAGAGCAATGGGGACAGAGTACAGCCCTGCCTTGTCCCGCGTTCCAGAGCAAAGTATTCTGAATAAATATCATTAGTGCAGACACTGGCCTGAGGGGAGGCATATAAAAGCCTAATCCATGCACAGAGATTGTCACCAAAACCAAACTTCCTTAGCGCCGAAAATAAATATTCCCACTCAATTCTAATAAATGCCTCCTCTGCATCGAGTGAAACCACAAACTCCGGGGAACTGGAGAGCTGTTTGGAGTAAATAATTTTGAGAAGAGTCTGAATATTGACAAATGCCTGTCTACCCTTGATAAATCCTGTCTGTTCTTCCCAGATGACTGATTGAAGGCAGTGTTGTAGTACTCGAGACCGGTCTTGGTCTCGAGACCGGTCTCAAAACCACTTTTTGATGGTCTCGGTCTCGTCTCGGTCTCGACCGCATTTGTACTCGGTCTTGTCTCGGTCTCGGACATTGAGGACTCTGGACTTTTTTTCAAGACCAGTCAAGACCACAACTGTGGAAATATCACTAAATATTTTTTTCTTAACATCCTTCCTTTTGTTGGATGTAAAATGTACAGTACTGATTCAAATCCAAGCAATAACGTGACTCATGGCTAATTATGTATTTTTGTTACCGCTGTCACCCATCCCCGCCCCCTTTCACTCGCACTCCCAAGAAAGTGAGCTGTATTTGTCTGGGAGCGGGAGAACATGTCTGCAATACAATTCGGCTACAAAAATTATAAAGAATATATTTGTAAAACAACATCCAGAAGAAAGCATACAGCTTCTTGTATACTGCAGTGCTTGATTTCAGAGATGGTTGGGACTACTTCAAACTTTTATCGTCACGAAAGGAAGCACAAAGAAAGGTAAGCTATTTGTAACTGTGATGTTAAGCAAAGCTGGCTAGCTAACATTAGCAACCTGCCAACTGAAAACCCATTCCACTCGAGAACCGGTTCTAACAGAGCCATAAAGCCATCTTTACATACGGCTCTCGGTTCTAAGCTTTATGAACCATCGATATTGTATGCCCTCAACGTTAACGAGTCCTCCTATCCAGTGGCGGCGCCAGAGTATTTTTTTTGGCATAAGTATGGTGGGGCTAATCCACACAGTGGTTGGGCTCAAATCAACGTCTGAATTTCAATGTACATGCACAATAGAATAGAGCATAACATCATTCCCAGTAGCTAGAAATACCACGTCGGACTGACTTCTTTTTTCACACGCAAATTACATCTAGAGCAACCGACGTG
>JACXGM010041080.1:0-10146 GCA_016801145.1 Umbra pygmaea
ATAAGGATGTGATAATGGGCAAGTCAAATGCCTTGGCTGAGTCTGCCAATAAGGATGTAATAATTGGCAAGTCAAATGCCTTGGCTGCACAGTAATGTCTTTTTCAATACGTTTATCTAAAAAATGAAAGACGGGTCTAGAATTCATATGTGAACTTAATAATACTAACTACATGATAATCTCATCCATTTCGTAATAAAGTGATTTTTGTTTGAAATTCAGACGTTGATCTGAGCCCAACCACTGTGTGGATTAGCCCCACCATAGTTATGCCAAAAAAAATACTCTGGCGCCGCCACTGGCGAAAGTGTAGCCACAACCGACACAGACCAAAGAGTGAGCTCCTGACAAACAAGCAGTGGCACAATACAGATGAAGGGCATGATGGGATAGATATTGATGATGACCGGAACCAGATGAACAGGATAACGGGGGGAAGAATCAGTGATAAGGGATGATTAGGATTATTAGCGCCACAAAAAACACACAGAACACTAACACAGAACACTAACACAGAACACTAACACAGAACACTAACACAGAACACTAACACAGAACACTAACACAGAACACTAACACAGAACACTAACACAGAACACTAACACAGAACACTAACACAGAACAGAGAATAAAGAAATATACACATAGACTGAAGGACATAACTGTCTTCTATTCCTAATCCCATCATCATTCTGGTATGTCCTATCTGTCTATAGGTTGTATTCCGCTTCTGTTGTCTGGAAATCTTTTTGTTATCTGTTTAACTATTCACTGTTTCTTATGTTGAATGCTCTTACTACTAAGTTGTGGTTGTTTCATCTAGTTTCTCTGGACAAGCGCGACTGCTAAATGATTAAAATATAAATGTAAACTGTAATACAGGTTTCAAAAGGATATTTAGATTTTAAAGATTTTACCTTAGTAAGAGGCTGATGAAACAATGCTTATCTACGGCGACACGGGTAGAAGCTCCACCACTCCTGAAAAAAATATTGCCAGATTAAGTGAACGAAGATGACGCAACTCTCTCTTAAGAGCTCTGGCCCTAACTAAGCATTAAGCTAACGATTACTTTTATTTATTTATTTAACCTTTATTTAACCAGGTGGGCACGGTGAGAACAATTTCTCATTTAAAACGACACCCTGCCCAGATAAGGCTAACGATTACCCTAACAATACTTTTGGTAATGTGTTGAGTCAATATATTTTTTTAAAGATTGTATTTTAACTTGTAACTATGTAGTTATGTACATATTACCAAAATGTGATGAATGCAAAAAACATGTTTCTGTCACTAACAAATAGATTCATGGATGAAATCTCCACAATTAAATTTTTTGCCATCTGGCAAAAAACACACCAGTATACCATGCATATGTTACAAACTATAGGTCAGGTTATCCAGTACACCAGCGCTAACACACCATGATTTTCCCAAGCTGCAGTCCATAGCAACGGTAAGCCATTAGCTTAGAAGTGACAAAAACATATGTACCCTGGAGGCCTTCAGGCTCCATACTGGGAAATGCAATCCTACAAATAGTAGTATAAAAATGACCTAGACCATAGGCAAATATATTCAACACTCTACCACAGGCAGAACAGCTTGTCATCACTGCAGTAGCAAATGACGGTTGACTATATTCTGCCATCTTATTGCCCAGCCAACTGAAATGCATATTATCCTTTCTGCTAACATCACCTAGCATGGTTACTCAAAACATCATGTGCACTTCCTTAAAGTTTCCATAAATGCACAACCACAAATTCTGCAGGCAGCAGCAACACTTCATATGAGAAATTGTTCTCACCGTGCCCACCTGGTTAAATAAAGGTTAAATAAATAAAAAAAAATGAAAAAAATAACTTCCCAGTCGACCAGGCTACGCCTCAATCAGCTTGGGTATAACAGAGATAGCCTCACTCTCAGTTTGTACGTTATATATTTATAGAAGGTTGTGAATACTGGCTGTTTTATATATATATATATTTAAACAGGTAAATTGACTAAGAAGATCTAATTTGCAGCAATTACCTAATAATGGCTGTTGAGAAAGTCTACAACAAGAGGTGGAACTCTAAAGAGGTGGAACTCTAAAAACAATTGTGGGTGTGGTCAGTTCCATGTAGACTCATTCAACTTGAGAGAACTGATCATTTTCAATGGAGGACCTGGGAAGGGTAGACCTAACCTGGGATGTTCCCACTGTAAAGACGGACTCCTCCATGTCCGTGTGTTATAACATTGTGCTCTGATCATTTTCAATGGAGGACCTGGCAAGGGTAGACCTAACCTGGGATGTTCCCACTGTAAAGACGGACTCTTCCATGTCTGTGTGTTATAACATTGTGCTCTGTTTGAGCATTTAGTTCCAAAGTGAACGTCAACACGACCAGTAGGTGGTACTCAAACACTGCATCCAACTTTCACACAACAATGAAATGAATTAAAACTTTGCTTTGAAAGCTGTTGATGTCACGTAAACATAGTGGACAATGGAGGGTGGTGACTAAGACTACCTGTTTTATCGACAGAACAGGAGCAGGCAAACATCTACTGAAGTTTGTCCGCAACAAGTTCTTTCTGTCAAGACAAGACCTATGAAAGTTGATTCTCTCTGAGCTTCCATCACTGTAAATAGATCGCCAAGAGTTTAATAACCTTTGCTGGCTTTCAATGGCACACTATTCTCTTGTATAAATACTTTAAACAGAACCCCTATGGTCTAAAATAGTGCACTACGTAGGGAATAGGTTGTTGTTTGGGATTCAGTCTGTTACTTAACATTGGTTCCTCATATGTTTGTATGCCTCAATTAAATGAAATCCATGCATGGTAACCAACAGTTTACTTTGAAATGTAATATTGTCATATAGGGTATGCTAACATCAAGGGAAATTGTGTGTTTGTCGACTTGTTATTATGTCTGAGTTTGTCTAGTTGGACATTTAACATATTCTGTGAACAAAAGTTTTTGCTTTGCCTTTATTTTTAATATTGTTCTTATGATGTAGTACTTATGGTATACCCTGTTTGGTATACCCTGTACTGTACATTATTGAATAGAAGTATGATATTATGATAAATTGTCATGTGTTTTGGTGATCTAACTACAATAATACCTACAATTTGGTGATCTAACTACAAAAATAAGCAATTTGTTAATTAATCATTGCCTATACTATGCATATTTATTTTTATACATAAAAAGTATCACATAAGCTGTAAAATGCATACTGTTCAGGTAATATGGTCTAAGCCAATAAGTAGTCTACTAACTGCCTGTCATTCATTCTTTTTAGATATGACTTATAAAGGCACACACTCTGATATCTGTAACTAGTGTACATTCTGTATGCCTCCACCTGTAACCATTATATAACACATTAACATTTATTTTTTAATTTCTCAATGTGTGTTGCCACCGCTGATGTGGTATTATATTGTAATGATGGATGCATTTATGGTTATCATGCAATTTCACCTTTCCGTCCCAGCTCCTGTGAGCTTTATTACTGTAGAATGTAAGACAGGGTTTCCTTTAAACAATAAGGAAGGACGGACAGAGATCTCTGGGTCAGGGATCTGTGAGTACGGCTGGTCTGAGAACAGTGTAGCCTTTTAGATGATAGTGAATAGAATATGAAGATATGATCTCAGATCAGCACTCAGACTGTGTCGACAGAGTTGTAGTCTTGTGACTGGAAGACATGCAGCATCACATGACTTTAAGTTGTGATGACATGTGATGTGTCCTCTTCTCCTGGAGATATGGCTCAAGACTAATCTATGGTTTTTCAAATTCACTTTTTGTTTCATATTGGCCAGGGTCTCATGAGACTTCCCATCTTTCCAATGACAAATACACTCCCCCACACACGCACACAACATACACATTTTGTATCTCCTGTAGAATCCGTTGATGATAAACCATGTGAATGTTTGCTAGGGCTCAGGCCACACCCTCGCTGACACAGGCCAATAGACACAGACTGTATACTTTCATAACACACACACACCCTCAAGCAGTCTAGGAGAAGACCCAGTGCTGCTGCCTTGAAATGGAGACCCAAATAAAAAGTGATCTGACAAGACGATCCTCGAATAAAGGTGACCTGATAGGTAAGTTAATGTGTCTTTCTAATCTCGTTTGTCATCATATTATTCTCCTTTCATGCCCTCTCTGTCTCCTATGTTGCCTTCATTGTTTATGCTGTGTAGTTAGGAAGTTGTTAATGAACAGGTAGCTGCTCTGTTAGAGGGACTGTGCGCACTGTCTCCACAACACTATCGTGTTCCATGTTACACTGATACAGACACGGTTACAGGTGCCTGGTTCTGGCATGGTATATCAGGGGGTAGTTGTGTTATCAGGGGGTAGTTTTGTTATCAGGGGGTAGTTTTGTTTTCAAGGGGTAGTTGTGTTTTCAGGGGGTAGTTTTTGTTATCAGGGGGTAGTTGTGTTATCAGGTGGCAGTTGTGTTTCCAGTGGGGTAATAGTTTCCAGAGGGTAGCTGTATTTTGGTGGTGTGGTAGTTTCCAGGGGGTAGCTTCTGCTGTGTATGTTGATACTGTAATAGTTTAGAAGGGGTAGTGGCTAGTGTGTATTTCGATGAGGTAGTAGTTTCCATGGGGTCTCTAATGGTGTATATGTTGATAGGGTAGTAGTTTCCAGGAGAGCTGATGGTGTTTATTTTGAAGGTGTAGTTGTTTCCAGGCCAGGCAGTAACTTCTGCCGGGTATTTTGACGTTGTAGTCGTTTCCAAGGGGTAGCTGCTACTGTGTTTAATGGAGTATTAGTTTCCAGGGGCATCTCTACTAGTCTGTATGTTGATAGGGTAGTAGTTTCTGGTAGGGGGGTAGCTTCTGGTGTGTATTTTGATAGAGTAGTTTCCCATGGTAGTCCCTGGTGTGTATGTTTATATGGTAGTAGTTTCCAGGATGTAGCTGCTGGGATGTACTTTGGTGGGGTAGTAGTTTCCAGGGGGTCTCTACTGGTGTATATGTTAATGGGTAGTAGTGCCCAGGGGGTAGATCCTGGTGTGTTTTTTGGTGGGTAGTTGCTAGGATGCGTAAGGAGAGTCGAATTTTCCCCTGGATACTTATCTAAAGACTAATTTGTCTTTAATTTCTAATTTGAACCACTTCACCCAGTGGTTCAGATTATATACTGGAGGTGGGAGGGTCAGTACCCAGAAATCACATAACAACATGACTCTGAGCAGACATGGCCAGAGGTGAAGCAGTAGGGTTTTTGGTGTTGATACAATATTATATATGCATCCAGGTTTACGGTTTGGTTTGGTTTAGAATGTGGAAAATATAACATATTTTCATATCTATGTCAGTCATTTAAAGGCATGGGGAGGACTTACCCTGTGTGGGTAAAATAAGTTAACAAGTCTTTGTCATTTTTTCATTACTGAATTCTTAATTTGTGTAAATAGCCTTTATCTGACTGGTGTATGTGCTGGTTTTACAGTGTGCAGTGCCCTGATATATGCTCTCACTAAGATGTGCTGGATAACTGCTTCTGCTAAATGACTAAATGTCTTAGCTAACATTACATTATCCCCCTAATTGCATCTGGATAGGAGGCTCTGCTAAATTGCTGAAACATCCTGTACCAGTCTCCACCAAATGAGTCCTAATGGCCTGTTGATAAACATCACATGTAAATATGAGTTCTTAGGAGACTGAGATAAAGTGCTTTCATATTAAAGATACGCAGTACATGTGCAAATATACAACATTTGACAATGAATTGTTCCCTGATAATAACTTAGCTGCTGTTCTGGGGCCCATTCTTCGTATGTTGCTTAATACATCCGAGATCAAATGACACGTCCAAGATGACTTCATCGGGCTAATCATGATCTGGCTAATTTGGTTCTTTGAACATACCTGCCGTTTATGATTAGTATTGCTGGATGGAGTCATTTGAGATGATTTGTACTGTACGTGCGTTGGCATCAAAGGGGAGATGTATCGATAGTAGAAACGTTGATCAGCAACACTGCTATTGGCTGCTCATCAAGGCCAAAGAGCACGCTCAGTGTTTCTCCGCAGCAGAGCAACGGTTATTGCTTGAAGGTTACGAGGAATTAGAAATTTTGATTAAAATGCAAGGGAACACCTCAAAGTCTGCAAAAAGAGGGCTGGCAAAAAGTAGCATACGAACTAAATGCGTAGGTGGTCAAAATATGGTTTTATCACTTATTACCATATTCTGGTATTTTAATACTTATACAATTTAATAATTACTAAATGTCAGAGCCACCAAAGAGTATTGCTGACCTTGCATAACAATATCTCTTATTGCAGGCAAACGATGACTATCACTGGCTTTTCTTTACAAAGAATAATTGAAATAAAATTCAAGGAGCTAAGCATAATGTATTGTCTTTTATTATTCATTTAAACGTACAATATGTCGTTTTTGGCCACTACGAGGCTCTCAATCAAAACAATAGCAAAACATGTACTTGGATGACGTCAGAAAGTAGCGTGGGATCATGGGTTTTGTTATCGTTGTCAATGACAACCTTCCAATCTAGCCTCATCGGCAGAAAAAATGTTCACTGACAAAGTAATGTATTGTTAAAAATATTATAACATTATTCACGTAATGTTTGGCGGTTCCCTGAAACTTAGAGCAAGTAGCGCAGTCAAAGGTTATATGACGCCATTGACGGAAGACAAAATGAAACGTCCCGTGTGTCACGATTTCCATAGGTATATGGAGAGAGGCAGACCAGACAGGCAAAATACGATTTCTAATAGTTGTCGTTTTATTGTTACCAATAACCATCCAGGGCACCCTTACACCTATGCTGCAGGGTACGCCGTAGCGAGGTGCGTAATTGACAACTCCAACAATAATATACACTCACATGCTCTTTCCAGCGGCATGGACACTGCTACACACACATAAAATCAAATACGTTACTCTGCAAGCTCACGGGACTCACTTGTCACAACATAATGCTGGCTCCAGGACAGGGTTACAGGGAAAACGGTGGAACTATTAAACAACCATACCTCACCGTGACAATATAATAATGAACCACACCTTCCTCTCTCCCACCTAGGACTGATATGGGAACCGAGCTAACCAGCTGACAGCGATTAGGTGATTAGATAACTCTGTTCCCAATCAGTACCCAAGTGAAAGAGGGGAAGGCGCTACATAGCACACAATACAATTAACAGTAACCCACGTAACCACAAATCAAAACACCAGTACATACGCACTGGAATAATCCCAATAACACTAATAAAAGAACTCAATATCTTCACCAAACATTAATACAATGAGTCCATATCAGTTCACATATAGTCCGTTCACGCCAGCCTCACTGGCTGGGCGTGACACCGTGTCTTCAAATTATATTACAAATATAGCCAAACTTTTTTATTTAATGTATATTTTATAACTGAATTCAATTTTTTATTTCAAAATAACTTTAAATGTGTTTGTATTTTATTTGAATGTTGTTGTAACCAATTTTCTAAATATTTTAACATGTCTTTCATAAGAAATAGAAATGTAGAACACAAGCCTAACCCATATAGCCTATACGCAACAGTGCGTAGGATTCCCGGGGGATCTCGCTCTAAAACTCTGCTCACCCGTCGGTGGACCACTCAGGCTCCAACACTGCTGCCGACGAACCGCCCGTTAAATGCTGAGCAAAAAGCTATCGTACCGTGAGCTGTAACCGCTGTCGTCCCACCAGCTCTGTGCTAGCTGGGTTTGATTCAATTCCTTTTTTTAATGGGATATAATATTATTTATCTGAAGTATTAAGAACGTAATGGTAACTTACCTGCCCATTTACATTCCCAAGCAAAAAACATATACTTAATTGTTCTTGAAATGTGTTTTATTTCTAAATATATCTACTTATAATATAATATTTTGGTATGTAGCCTATATTTTGAAAGCATACTTCAAATGTACTTAAATATGTTAGATATACATTTATTGTAAACATAAGTATACTAGAAGTATAATACTGGAGTATAATTTAAATATACTTTGTTTTACTAGGGCTGTGAACCTCATTTCGGTTAATCTGTGATCTAATCCTGTTTACATGAAATGAACCTGCTCCCGAGCAGGTTTAAGCTTACGCACCTGTTGCTATGACAACAAGTCCAGGATGAGTGTTGAAGAACCAAACAATCCAAGATCATGCCAAATCGTCAACAATCAAATCCAGCTAACTGAGTTAGCGACGTACGAAGAACGGACCCCTGGTCTAGTTCAGATATTGTGAACATGTGTTACATCAGCTGTCCAACAGGCTTGTGTATTTGTGTATTAAACATTTGGTGACATTGAGGCAGATTATCTTTGTAATAATGATGCAAACAAACCCAGATACTGTACCTATAAGACACAGCAGGTGCAAATTGTCCAATTACTTTTGTTAGTCTGCAGTAGGGGGACTATGTAAAATACTTGCTGGTATTTCTAAATAGTAAATCTGATCAGTTGAGAGTTTGTACTTCAACCTCTTAGTTAATGTATAATTTCAAATCAAAAGTGCTGGAGTACAGAGCCAAAACAACCATACTAATATCACTGAACAAATAATTATTGACTGCAACATAAATATAAAGCACTGCACTCTAGATTAAAGCTGCCATACAAGTTCCCACTGACCTCGCCTGGTCGGCAGCTTCACAACTCCTTGGACAGATGCAGGATTGTTGGATTAACTGAGTATTGCATGTAAATGTAATGTTTCTTAGAAAATGTGTTCACTCAACTTAAAAAATATAGTAAACTCAATGTTTGCAAGTTGGCTTTTTTACAGTGTAATTGTTGAGGTCTGCAACCAAACTCCCAGATCAGAGCCAAATCATTGCTCGCTCTCGTCACCAACGCTCGTTAAAGATACAGTCCGCAATGTTTGTAATTGCAAAACTATTTTTAGGCCCCCCATTTTAGTCCAGATGTATATTATATTGTCTATATTATATGCATGATCAAAGTAGAATCATCGTCTTACTGTAGTTACCTTGAAACCCTACAGTGTTTCTTGGCTATTGTAGAGATTTCCTTACAGAGCATCAGGCAGGGAATTCCCAACAAATGTGTGACATATGGTTTGTTAACTTGGGGAAAGTCCCATTGACAGAGCTGTCAATCGAACCTGAGATACACGGTGTCGTCTAATGAGTTTGCAGAGTGAGCACAACCTCTAAACCTCTGTGTTATGTTCTGCTGTTTATGACGGACTATAATTTTAACTCTCCAGCATTGGCATTATGTTAGTGTGCTAATGAGTCTTCATGCAGACAAGATTTAAAACTATGTAGTATCAGATGGGTTTCCATGACGCACTACGTTAAGGTGCAGTAAGTAATCTGTCTGACAATATTTAAAGCTATGTATAAGATGTAACATCTCATTCCGACTGGTACACGTTAGGTACTGAAAGTAATTGTTTGTCTTCACTGGGCATCTCTGTCACCCTACATACAATGTCTATGACCAAAGGCGTTTTAGCCTTTCTTATTTTGTAATAAATAAAATGAACGACAACTCCCTGCATTTAATCTCCATCATTTTACTCAAACAAGCCTTATGACACTGCAGAAAAACAACTTAAAGAAATGCAAGTTAAGCTAATTAGCTGTTTCTCTAGCAATGACACAGATGTTGGCTTGTACTGCATTTAAGCCAAACTGTACAGTAGGCTATAATTGAAGTAATTGTAGTAATTGTAGTAATTCAAACTACAACTGAAGAAACGAATGATGGGGTGAAAGCTAACTTTCAGCTAGCAACGTGCAGGATACTGCGACGGTCGAGGTGCCGAAAAATGACTGACGTCATGACTGCTATCAACTGGCTGAACTCTTAAGTTTGAGTCACTCAATGCATCCATCACTGATCTGAAACAGTCACTGGATGTCAGGGAGCAAAGAGTTAGGTTACACTTTATTTGGAGAGTCTGACATTCCATCTGTATGTGCTCTACAGATAGTTTGTTGATGATATGACTATCAACAAACTATCAACAAACCATCTGTTGATAAGCAACTAATTGTGTATTTTAAGGGTAGGGGTAAGTTTAGAATATGTTTTAGGGTAATGGTTAAGGTTAGGTTTAACATAAAGGGAATGGT
>JACXGM010041081.1:0-10145 GCA_016801145.1 Umbra pygmaea
TTGTTACATGGTCATGACATTACCTGTGCACTAGTGACGCCACGGTCGCATGTGGTTGATATTACCTGTGCACTAGTGAGGCCACGGTCACATGTGATTATGACATTACCTGTGCACTAGTGAGGCCACGGTCACATGTGGTTATGACATTACCTGTGCACTAGTGAGACCACGTTCACATGTGGTTATGACATTACCTGTGTACTAGTGAGGCCACGGTCACATGTGGTTGACATTACCTGTGCACTAGTGAGAACATTGTTACATGGTCATGACATTACCTGTGCACTAGTGACGCCACGGTCGCATGTGGTTGACATTACCTGTGCACTAGTGAGGCCACGGTCACATGTGATTGACATTACCTGTGCACTAGTGACGCCATGGTCACATGTGGTTATGACATTACCTGTGCACTAGTAAGACCACGGTCATACAGTGGTTGACATTACCTGTGTACTAGTGAGCTCACGGTCACGTGTGGTTATGACATTACCTGTGTACTAGTGAGCCCACGGTCACGTGTGGTTATGACATTACCTGTGCACTAATCAGTGTGTGTTGTCGTAGGTGCGAAGTGGCTGTGCCTTCATGGTTCACGTGTGTCAGGATGAACACCAGCTTTACAATGAGTTCTTCTGTAAACCCACGCCCAGACTGGAGTAAGTACTGTAGCCGCATTCTCCAACAATGACTGACCACAGTACATACAGGAATGTCCAAGCTGAAGATTGCTGTGGTTTCGGTAAATGAGGAAAAACTAAACACAGAGACCACCACTGAATTTGGTTACCAATAGCACTGATTCGATTGGAATTATTATTACCCTACCCTTTTATATTTGAACTTGGCTTAGTATGTTTGACAAGGAGGAGGGACTATTTCCTGGTTGATAAGGATTGTCAATATGATGTGCTTTTGCGGTGATGCTTTTTAGTTGAATTGCTAACTGGGTGTTCATTAACTCAATTTGCCTCAGGCAGTCAAACAATTCTACTCTGTGTCTTACATTATGAATGTGTCTTCTAGAGTTTCACTCTCATATGGCGTTTTCAAAATGGTGCCGTTTCACAAAGGACGATAGTTGACATTTAATATACAGTGGGTTGGCTTTGTAGACTACAGATGTCACCGGTCTGACTGGTGAATGCATGCTAGGGTGCTGACTTTCTTGTTACCCCCCAAATTCAGCGAGCTGCTGGAGAGATTGTGCCTGTCCCTGTATGACGTCCTGCGGCCGCTCATCATCCACATCATACACCTGGAGACCCTGTCAGAGCTGTGTGGCATCCTGAAGAACGAGATGCTCGAGGACCACGTCCACAACAACGGTACCCCGACTCTGTTAGGGCCGTCTGGCGGCTCAGTGGTTAGGGAGGCGGACTTGTAATCTGAAGGTTGCAATACGATTACCAAGACGGGACAAATGTTGTTGTGCCCTTGAGCAAAACACTTTATTTTCAGTTTCTCAAGGAGATGTCCCTGTCCTGTACTGTTTGCTGTGCATAAGTGTCTGCTATATGACTAACATGTAAATGCTAACTTGACCAAATACCCTCTTTTATATTGCAATATCTGCAAAAATACAGATTTCACTGTGAATTTTTGAATGGGATTTTTGGAAAAACGTTGAATATTTATAACTTCACTGGAGTTGTTTCACCTTGCCCTCACATTATAATAGAATATTCTAGCCTCTTCTTGCTCAGTTGGTAGAGCGCATAGCATGTACAGGGTTAGGGTTGTGGGTTCAATTCCCCCGGAGGACCTGTAGGAAAACAAAGTTGATGAATAATGCATGGGATCACGAGGCGAGGCGCTCTGCTCAATGATGTAAACATAAAATGTAAATGTGTTCTCCCAACATCAGTCTGTTATCCAGTACCCCGTTTACCCTAATGTCATACCATGCCATCATGTCTCTCAGTATATCAACAACTTTCAGTTAAATGTGTGCATGTGTGTACCATAGAAATAGAATGGGTAGAAAGGCCATTAAAATTTAAATCAATGTAGCAGAATGAAAACAAATCAGTATAATGCAGAAGTAGTTCAGTAGATCTTTTCAATGGAATGGTACATGTAAAAATGGCTGCCGCTCTGACCATTCTGCTACATTGATTTGAATTTTAATGGCCTTTCTATTCATTCTATTTCTATGGTGTGTACATAGCCAGTCAGCTGGGAGCTTTTGACGCGGTGGTGAAGCAGATGCTAGAAGATGTGCAGGAGCGGCTGGTCTACAGAACACACATCTACATCCAGACTGACATCATTGGCTATAACCCCGCCCCCGGAGATCTGGCCTATCCTGAAAAGCTGGAGATGATGGAGGTGGGTCTCCAGGGTCGTCCTCAGCTTCTAGAAAAATCACGTGTTTTTTGGGGGGGGAGTAGGAGTGTACTTTAAGTTGAACTTACAGCATTGTTTTAGCAAATGCTGAAATAATACCTCCAGAAATAACATGGTGCCAGCTATAACATTTTCTGGCAAACAGTCACACAAATATGGGCTTTTAATGTTCTATTTAGTCATATTATTTTCATAAAGCATGACTCTAGATCATTCCCCAGCATTCTAACTACATTAGTTTATCCTGCCAGCAATGCTTAAGTTACTCTACATCATTGAATACAATTGAGTCAAATCTAACCTATTTTTAAAACCTCATGTAATGCTGGATTTAGGGCAAATATTATGATTGTTTACTTCAAATATGCAAAGTAGGTAAAATGCTGTCAGTTTCATTTTAAAGTTTGGATTTTGGGTTATCCGCTATTACCAAGACAGTTTTCAGATTTGTTTTTAAAGACAAATAGGATTTTTTTTATTTGTAGCTGTAAATGCTAGTGACATCTCGTTTTCATTGAGAGGGTGGAAGTTGTGCACATTTTTTGAGGTTCATCCTGTTAAGATTGATTATCGGGGGGTACATGTGGTGTAGCGGGCTAAATCGCTGCATTGCAGGAGAGTCTAGATCAGGATGGTTATGGGTTCAAGCCTGACTACGGGTTCTCCCACTTTCGTCGGGCCTTCTGCGTGATGCAACGCAGATTGGCATAGCGATGCCCGGGCGCCTGTAAATTAAATTGCGGAAGTATAGTTGGTGAGGAGTTGCGGTGCTGCCGACAGGGCAAGGTTAGTGGGAATTGGGAGGGGAAGAAAATGGGGGAAAAGAAATTATGAAAAAGATTAATCAGTATTTCCAAAACAAAGGATTGAGACCCCATGTGGTGCAAACTGATATGAAAATGAAGATGTGGGTTAAGTCTGTCATCAATGACCCCCAGCCATGTAAAACTACCATGTACACCAGCCATATAGAATAAGTGCCTTATTGATCTTCTGAGATTTCAATACCTTTCGGATGCATTCAGTTTACTTAAAACTATATTTTCTTCTGACTGAATGGTGTCAGCCCAAAAACAAAATGTTTACATTGGTTACATGTCTTTTTTACATGTTCAGGTAGCAAAAAAGAAATAAAAGTGTCCCAGGTGTCTGTTAGTGACAGGCAGCAGATAGGAACCAAGGATATGGAGTGTTATTGTCTTCTGTGGAAAACTGTTATCCTGTAGCTGCTGACAAAGCCACTGCATTTAGTTTTGACCTTCTAGAAGATTCTCTGTGTGGTGTTTACAGTGCACTGGGTTCTGTCAGATAACTAAGTAAAGGCCTGTTTCCTAAAGGCCAGGGCGACACGTTCTCTACAGCTGGAGCTGTCTGGAAGTTATAACATGGGATGAAATGTTTAGATTTTCATTGATTTGTCTGCAATTGCTCATCTTTTTCATTCACCTACAAATTAATTGCGCATATGATCATAATATTTACGATCAGATTCTCTGGGCAGCTCTTTCCCGCAGCTGTGTTTGACAAAAGTTGATAATGAGTTTCTCCATCCTTCTGGGGTTACAGAAGATCGCTCAGAGCCTGAAGGAAGAGCAGCTGAAGCTGAGAGAACAGGAGCCGTCCTTCTCAGATGTTCAGCTCGAAGATTCTCACGGCAGGAGAATGAGTAACGCAAGTCAGTAATTAAAACCTGGATAGGTGTTTGTTACGTTTAAAGGGCCCTATCAAATCAGTTTTATTCTTCGACTAATTCTGTTAGATTTTTAATCTCCATATAAACACCCTAGGCCAGTGGTTCCCAACTTTTTTTGGTTACGGTACCACCAGGGGTCCTCGTACCCCTGTTTGGGAATCACTGCCCTAGACAAGTGGTTTGCACAACAATTTGTCACTCATTCCCAACTGCATCTGTAATGAATAACTACATATTGGAAGATGATCGTTCTAGCCACTTTCGGTTCCTGCTCGCAGGTAGTGTCGACAGGCCCTCAGCAGGCCTTACCTTTACCTCTCCACAGGTAGTACAGAGTCCTCTCGCCTGCATCAGTCCATCTCACCCGCCGACCTCCACGGAATGTGGTACCCCACCGTCCGGCGCACACTGGTCTGCCTGTCCAAGCTCTACAGGTGCATAGATGTGAGTACCCGGCCGGTTCACTTATTAATCCTTCCGCACGTGATCCCAAAATATAACGAGTGTCTGAATAAGCCTGCCGTATGTATGAATGAATAATGAGCATTATTCTATTGGATGATGTTTTTGATTTGTGTTTCTCTGTGCCTCCTGTGTTAATGCCTCCAGAGAGCCGTGTTCCAGGGCTTATCTCAGGAAGCCTTATCTGCCTGCATCCAGTCCCTCCTCAAAGCCTCCCATGTCATCCTCAAGAACAAGGTTAGTGCAGATTACTTTCCTGGCACGACGAGACGCCGCGCATGTAAGGTTTAATACCGCCTCTTGACTGAACAGACATGGTTCTGAAATGTCATTTTTACTGTATTGTGTTTTATTGTAACACTTTTTTTTTATTGTAACACCTCAAATGTTTTTGAGAAAGAAATTGGTGAAATGTAACAAAATATAGAATTTTGCGGCAGTATCGTTACCGACAATGTTTTATCTTTTCCAGACGCAGGTGGACGGGCAGATGTTTTTAATCAAACACCTGTTGATCATGAGGGAACAGATCGCTCCCTTCCACACAGACTTTGCAATCAAGGAGATCTCCCTTGACCTAAAGAAAACCAGAGGTGAGACGTCGAGGCGGGATAGAATATGCCCCTGTCGTTTGAGGAAGGGGGTGTTGCGATGCACTGACACCTGGATGTAGTGTGTAACCTGGAGGTTCTGGTGGAAGTTCGTCTGTTATTTTTGCTCCAGTATCTCCATGCTCCAGGTCCACAGTAGCACATGTTTTGTTGTAGTCCCAAACAGCCACAAAAACTACAACCACAAAAATGTGTTCTGTTGAGGGCTTGGGATAGCTGAAGGTTAACTGTCCCACTCGTTTCATCTCGGTTGTATTATAGTCTTTAACACTAGGGGGCGCTGTAACCCTTTATCAGGAAAATGAGTAATTTTTTTCTCCCCCTTTAAAAACCAGATGCTGCCTTCAAAATGATGAACCCCAAATCTGTGCCTAGTTTCTTCAGACTGAACAGCCACAACGCAATCCTGGAGTTTCTCTTAGAGGTAACGTTTGGATGCAGTTACAGCTACACAACCTACAGGACCAGGAGCTATATTTACATAGATCTACCGTAAATTTCTTTTGATAGGGAAGGTGGTTGTGTGGGTAGGTTAATTAGGAGCAATTTTCAAACAAATCATAATTTCCCAGTATCTTTGAAACTTCAGAACAACATTGCAATTCTAGTTCAGATCTGTGTTTATTAGGCAGCGATAGTAACTAATTATAGAAACACCGTGGATGTCATCATTCCTTGTTCTTCTCAGCCTGTAGCCTTCACTATTCCTCTCTTGAATTACACTCGGCTTAACTTATTTGTTAACCAACTTTACCTAAAAACTAACCCACCGTCCTCTGTCTTGGACCTCAGGGTTCGCCGGAGATAAAGGAGCACTACATTGACTCGAAGAAGGATGTGGATCGTCATCTGAAGTTCAGCTGTGAGCAGTTTATCCAGCAGCAGACGTCTATATTTGTGGGGAATCTGGAGGACTTTCTGTCCAAGGTAACATGACACAGTCAACAGCCCAGCCAGTCTGGGTCTCACTGCAAAACATGACCTTAAACTCTGGTTTCTTTATTCGCTTGCTTTTTGAGCAGTTTATTTTTCTGGTCATTCAGCCATCACTCACTGAAGGCCACTGTTTTGTGCAGTAAAAACGAGAAATACATATTCAAAGGTGAATCTCACTCTATTGGGTTCTAGGCCTTTTTTAAATTAGAGTTTTATTTCATTAAAATATTTTAAGGTTCTTTTTTTTAAATCTACTCAAGGCCACATGTACGCAAATCTTTTCTCGTTATGCCTGCAAGTCGTGTTGAATTACTGTTGTTGTCCTTGAGGATAATGTAAAGTTGTGTCATTTCAGGTGTCAGCTCTGAAAACCATGGCCGTCCAAGGAGGTCCCACGTACGACCTCTCCCAGCAGCCTTGGGCGCATCCAGGTGAGAAATCGAAGCGCCGTATTTCAGTGGAACCTCTAAATTATGTGCCAGAGGCAAAGGAAAAGCGTGCAACTGAAAAATGACTGTTTACCTCTCACCTTTTAGCCAAGATCAACGACATAGTGATGGCTACCTACGGCGTGATGAAGAGGAAGCTTCCAGAGACCTTACAGAGCATGTCCTTGTACCTGGCTAACAGAGACACGGAGTACATCCTCTTCAAGCCTGTCCGGGTAAGTGCTTGTTGGAATATAAACCCCTGTTAACCTGCCCATCCCCCTCCATCTTGGTGTTACATCAAGCTAACCCCGTAATGGGAGCTGCCGTTTGTTTTTAATGCACATCTACAAAACAAATGGGCCTTTTGAGGAGGTGATTTAGGCTGAGCAATGTGCAGTTCACCTTTCTAGCTTCATCTCTGCAAACTAAAAAGAAATCATTTTTCAGTAATTATTGCAGCTTTCTGTGTACGGCTAAGTGCTAATCTAAGTGAGTCGAAGTGCACAACAATGCCGTCGGCATGGCAACTGGAGCACAAAAGCTGTCCGGTATGGGTATATTTCATCTGCAAGCAGACGTCTGGCTAACATGCTGTATTTACCTCACAGAACAACATCCAGCAGGTGTTTCAGAAGCTCCAGGCTTTGCTTCTGGAGGAGTACAGCGGCGAGGACCTTCAGATCATAGCATGCCCCTCCATGGAACAGGTAGCCTTAAGGCCTGTACTGGCTCAACTACAAAAGTATATCCACAGGCATTGTATTGCAAGGTTTACTCCGCACGGAGATGGCTGATGGATCACAAGGTCTTTTTACAAATGTATTTATTCAACCTTGGTTTATTCAGGTTGTCCCATTGGGATCATGATATATCTCTTTCTTTTTCTATTTACTTCATGTAGTGGCATCTGGAGTGGCATTCAAAGTCGTGTTGGATGCTGTTAGTCAAGTGAGCCCTTCAGACTGCTGTTGTTTTGCGCTCGCTCACTGTCTTTTCCCATCTCTCTCTCTCTCTCTCGCTCGCTCAGATTAACCTGCTGTTGTCTGTGAATAAGTAGCCTCAAGGCACGCTGGGAAGAAACTGTTGATCTTTGTCTGGGCGTAAGTCAGGATGGATGGACGTGCTGCTCCAGGGTTGACCTGGCTGGACCAGGACCTCAAGCAATGGAAGCCTAAGAGAGCAACTAGCAGCCTGGACAGCGCTGGCCCCTGGACCCCCCACCTTCGAGGTGGATGGATCCTGCACAAGGCCAAAGAGACCCCAACACTGACACACCTACTGTGAGGAAGGGCCAGTCAGTCGGTAGGATTGGGGAAAATGAAACTATTGTTGTTACTGATCGTGAATCAACTGTTTGAAACAAAATTCAAGGTGTTGGGCATTGTTTTTTTGTTGGAGTAGATGCACAGGGCTATGGTTACAAGCTGTATGAACTATGTTTCCCTCACCCTATCCTGTTCTGAGACTAAAGAGTGCAGTCTGTGTTTGATGTTGAGAAGCTCAAATGGGAACACCTGGATGAGAAGATAAGCCGAGCCACTGGAGAAACATAAGATCTGTTCGGCACTCAGTCCTCTCAGTGAGGAGTAGCCTCCATTCATGCAAAATTTTGAACTTAAAGATGCATTCTGTGATTTTTACAGACTGGCTGTAAAATTTGCACTATTCTGCCAAAAATAAACTGACAGTTCATGTGATGTGTGAAATATAATGACAATTTATATCAATCTGGCCGGAAACATGGACATTTTAGTATTTTAGCATGCTCTCTTATCCAGAGCGAATTACAGGAAGTACAGGTACATTACCCCTGGAGGAACTTAATGTAAAATGCCTTGCTCAAGAAAACATTTAGGAATTTTACCAGCAACCTTCCGATTTACATATCTACTCCCCAGCCACTGAGCCACCTGAGTGCCTATGAAACTGTGAGTTTACATTGGAATGCTACACTAATAACAGTCTGACAGTACCAAATGGGCTTACAGAGTTTTTACCTTGCGCCATTTGATGAGCAATTCTTTTCTCAAGGGATGATGATTACGAGAAGCGCATTGGAAATAAATGTTGAAAACAACAAAGGATTGTGACTTGTTGCTTTGATTTGGTTAAAGGTCGATCCAATCACATCCCAATTGATTTTGCTCAACAACTTTGTAAACGTCCCTTTTCCCAATATATTAACATCCTACAGTAGCAATGCCAGACTGATATCCATGTAATATTTTAATGAAAACTTGCGGTTTAAGGTGTCGTTACGAGGCTTAATTTATACACAATGTCATTAAAACCACTCCCTTTTAAACGTGCGATTTGTCTGAGGAAATGAGGTAATGATTCTACTTGTAGATGATGCACATATAAACAAAACATCTTACACATTCAGCCCAAAAAAGGTTTAACATTTTTTTCTCTGAATCGCAAATGTCCCAGACTGCACTGCTACGCAGTGTCTGATGTGTCTCCCTGGGCGCCGTCTCCAGTCCAGGTTGGCCGGTTCTGTGAGCCACTCAGGTTTTAACATGGTCTCCTCCGCTACATATTTAATAAACAAACCCTTCATTTTGACTGGATGGCCGTGTTCCAAAGGATGAGTCTTTCACTTGCTGTCCTAATGAATGTTGTCCCCTTGCAAATATGTAAAAAGTACCCTGATAACAGTTTTTGTATCTTTTGTATTTGGGATGTTTGAGAATGCCATTTGCCTAATGCTACTCTCAAATATCCAACAAATGAAAAGGTTCGTTTAAATTTAACTGCACCGATTGCATTGACTTTCTCTGTATAGAAGTGTTTATAGTGTACCATTTGTATTTATCCATTAACATTCGGAATAAAAAGGATGACAAATTGAAATATCTAGTTGTCCTTATTATTCACATTCTAAAAGTCATTATGAGCATCTCATTGTAAAATTTTAATAGCAAAATGTAACAAAAGCGGTGAATTAATAAGTTCCAATAAAGAATAGCCTTCATTAAAAAGAACCCACTGGGGCATATTTGGGAGTTGAATTATATGATGTTGGTTTTGAGCTTTTAACTCCTTGCTGAGCAGTGGTTTTCCACGAGTCTCTTCAGTCTCTTCATCTGTGACGGCAGGCTTTCGTGGGGTGTGACCTGTAACCCAGGCGCATGTTGGTATGCGGTGTAGATTCAAGTTTCATTTATTTTATGTACAGCCGATGCAAATATATTTTCATCTACAGTGAAAATCCTGTGACATGGCTCAGTGACAATAGTAAAACAACAAAGTTATTAACAATAAGGGTATAGACTGTATAACAAACTGTAAGGGTATAGAGTGTATAACATAAATTACTGTAAGGGTTTAGAGGGTGACAGGAGAGTAACATTGTATATACATCTGTACATGTAAAAGGTAATACCCACAGAATCATACTGTGGTGTATGTTAACAATCAATGTGATTTAGGCAATTTTGAGCGTGGCATGGTTGTTTGTGCCAGACGGGCCGGTCTGAGTATTTCACAATCTGCTCAGTTACTGGGATTTTCACGCACAACCATTTCTAGGGTTTACAAAGAATGGTGTGAAAAGGGAAAAACATCCAGTATGCGGCAGTCCTGTGGGCGAAAATGCCTTGTTGATGCTAGAGGTCAGAGGAGAATGGGCCGACTGCTTCAAGCTGATAGAAGAGC
>JACXGM010041082.1:0-10235 GCA_016801145.1 Umbra pygmaea
CTCATTCAAACAGTGGATGCCCTAGAGCAGAGAGAGATATGGAACAGGAGGATCCTTGAGTGTTGGTATGGTTCCATGCTCATTCAAACAGTGGATAGCCTAGAGCAGAGAGAGATATGGAACAGGAGGTTCCTTGAGTGTTGGTATGGTTCTGTGCTCTTTCGGCAGCTGGACCAGGAAGGTCTGTTAGTAGGTAGGCACCTCCATCAGTGCCTTGATGAGGCCCAACAGGCTGGCATGTGCCTCTAGCCATTCAAGGAGAAGGGAGGTATGACTCAACCTCCTCCTCAGTCCAAGAGGGCCTCCTCTGATGAGGCCAAGATGGCCGATCCTATTTCCAAGACGGTCATCAGTCAGAGTCCCAAAAAGGACACACATGTTCCCAAGATGGTCGAAGCCAATTAGAGTCCCAAGATGCCCGATCCGATTCCCAATATAGGTGGTCCTATTTTTAAGATGGCCACCAGTCAGAGTCCCAAGATGGCCACACCTGTTCCCAAGATGGCTACAAAGATTTCCCAGATGGCCGATCCTATTCCCAAGATGGCAGAAGCCAATCAGACTCCTAAAATGGCCGATCCAGTTCCCAAGAGGGCGTCCCAAGTGCCCAAGATGGCTGCTCCACCCAAGATGGCCACTCTGTCCAAGAGGGACTAGGAAGCCCAAATGAAGAGGGCTGGCTCCCCTCTGCCCTGGTCTCCGGATTTCTCCTCACCAGTCGTCCAAGACCTGTTTACCACCTTAAGGACGGAAGTGAATGGGGACTACCAGTAGTGGATGAGACAAAGCGGCAAATCAACCGTTGAACTCCTGGAACTGGTTCGCCAGTTCTGTTCCTTTTTTATTTTATTTTTATTTAACCTTTATTTAACCAGGTGGGCATTTTGAGAAAATGTTCTTATTTGAGATGGCAACCTGGCCAAGATAAAAGCGTTGAGGTACAGACAACAAGAAGTTACACATAAAATTACAAGACAAGGAGTGCACAATAAATAGTAAAAACAGAGAATAAAACAGTGAATGTATAACAAATAATAGTGTGCCAGTCAAACATTTAGGCATTTGTACAAGTAGTGCAACAGATGTTGATATAAGGAGGTAGATGATTGGTGAATACAGTCGATTGCCGCTTTATAATACAAACAGTTAGAAGAAGAAAAAATTAGTAAGGGCTGAGGTAGATGGGTAGAATTGTTGAGGTACAAAGTGGCTGTCCGTAAATAACACTATGGTAAGTGGCATAATAACCGGGACTGTGGGAGGTGGAGTGTGCAAAATATACAGACAGATATGCTGGTTAGATTGTGCAAAGTGCATAACGACATAAGAGGGTTGGGTGGGATTAACATGTGCAGTGGTCTGACAGTAGATTAGTTAGTAGTGCTTTGAAGGTGGTTAATGGATTCAAGCTTCAGGGATTTTTGTAGAAAATTCCAATCATTAGCAGCAGAGAACTGGAAGGAGAAGCGGCCAAAGGAGGTGCGGGCTTTAGTGGCAACCAGAATTATAAACCTGCTTGAACACAGATTGAGAGAGGGTGTTGCGCTGGAGATTAATGTTTTTTGGTAAGGTGGGGTTTTACCTAGGAGACACTTGTAGATTAGATGATACCAGTGTGTTTGTTCCTGGAGGGCGGGTCGTGACCCACTCAATAAGAATGCTGAGAAGTTCCTGTTGAAACTGATGCTTACACATTCCCCTCATTTCCTGACCCTCCTAGAAGCCCTAGTTCCTCAATCTCCAGTCAGGGCCCATCCGTCTCCCTTTAGGGCCCCAGGTCTCCTATAGGTCGGGTGGGTTCTTCCAACAACCACAAGAGGTCGCTTCCCTGCCTCGACCACAAGAGGTCGCTCCCCTGCCCTGACCACAATAGGTCGCCCCCCTGCCCTGACCACAAGAGGTCGCCCCCCTGCCTCCACCACAAGAGGTCGCTCCCCTGTCTCCACCACAAGAAGTCGCTCCCCTGCCTCCACCACAAGAGGTCGCTCCCCTGCCCTGACCACCAGAGGTCTCCCCCCTGCCACAACCCCCAGCTACTCAGCTCCAGCCCAGGCCTCCGACTGCAGCTGCTAAAAATAAAAAACGACTTTGCTCAGCCACCTTGAAACAAGCCATTCCTGTATCACATTCTGACTGAGTATTAAAACAACTATGCTTATAGTTTAGACATTAGTTTCCTAAACAACGCCACACACATGATCACAGGCATCAAGTTGCTCAACAATGCATTGTCTTGGGGCAAAGGAAGTGGTCACTCAACCCTGTTGTAGCTGATTAACTTCCAGTGCCATGTATTTGTTTCTGTATACACTTGGAGGAAAATTACATAAAATCTAAAAATATAATTGACAGAATATTGCTCAATCTGTATGCATTTGTCATAGGCAAATAAAACAGATGTCGATTGACTATGGAGGATTTACTGATTGTATTGTTCAAGGTACATTAGCTAAATAGCTAGCATACTCGCTAGCTCATGGCGAATTCACTCGAACTGGGGGGTGGCTCTTGAGGTAAGGCTGGAGCCTGCTGGCATTATGTAGCCTGTATTGTTTGTTATATGCTTGGATGAACGGGACAGAAAAAAATACGGTTGACAGAAAATTGGCAACCTTTTGACTGCCAGTCTGACTTCCTAACCACTGGGCCATCTGCGTGTGATGCCACAGCCACAGCATTGCATATGACATAAATAATCTAGTATTGATTGTAAATAGTATCTCACAAAACTGATTTACTTTGGAATTGATGTTAATTCTTAAACTTGACTTCTGTTAAAACACGTCTCATTATGTGTTTTCCTTAACACTCTCCTCACCTGTCCTCTCCTGGGTGTTGAGGCACGTGTTGTGGAGACAGCTTCCCCAGGATGACCAGGAGGAGAGCAAGCAAGGTTGGGAACACGGAATGGAGCAGAGCTGCAATGAAGTGGGGGGCTCAGCTCTGGCACACAGCCAGCCACTCACAGGCCTGGATGCTGTAGACAGACAAACAGACGTCCTATATACTGTACAAATCAAAATAAAATATACCTTTAGAATAGCCTGAAAAGAAACAAAATCAACAGTGAAACTGAAAAAACAAAAATGAAGTCAAAACATTTTATCCGTATTTTTTATTTTATTTAACATTTATTAAACCAGGTGGGTACATTGAGAATAGTTTCTCATTTGAAACAGTGACCTGGCCAAGATGAAAGCTCAAAGGTGCAAGATGGCATATAGATACACATGAATTACTCAAGTAATACTATTAACAATAAAATGACAATAAAAACAGAAAAAATACAGGGTGGAGATATTCAGAGTAAACAATGTGAGTGTGTGTGTGTATATATATATATATATATATATATATATATATTAGAGAAGCAAATTAACTGTATGTAAAGTGGCATGGCAATTACGGTCTGCTGGTGACCCTTTGGAGGTGTGGTCTTGGCAATGTGGGTGGGTCGGAAGCCTGCCTGCTTGCTCCAGCTCGAGGCTTTCCTTGTGCAGGATCACGCCTCTTGTCCCCCCCATCTTAGCCCCGGATGTTATGCTTCAATAGTGTATGTGCCGGGGGACTAGGGTTTTTCTGCCCCTAGAGGCAGATTATATATTAGTTTTGGGGTCAGAGCTGTGTCAAGGTACTATACCCAAGGTATGCCTAATCTAATGTTCCTGATGTGATGTTCATCCTAGGAGGACCCTAAGAACATGTGACAGGACCATGTGGCCTGATGACTCCTTCCTGTGCCCGGCCCGCTGCTGTGCTGGATCCCATGTCACTGCGGTTGATGATCACGTTTGACGCCAGCTTTCATCTCCAGGCAGCTTCAAGTTCTTCCTTCACAAAACCACCAAACTGTATTGATGCTACATAAAGACTATGGTCACAGTCCACCCATCATATCTTCATTGCTGGACAATAATTGAACACTGATAAACAAAGTGACCTTATTACAATGGGCTGTGTACCTTTAGATCCCCTAGACTGGCCACGCCCTTGAGTCTGGCATCTCTCTAGGTTTCTTCCCAGGTCCCACCTACTAGGGAGTTCTTCCTAGCCATTGTGCATCACTTGTGTTGCTTGCTTTTGGGGTTCTCGGGCCGGGTGTCTGTCAAAGCACTTTGTGACAACTGCTGTTGTAAAAAGGGCTTTATAAATAAATTTGATTGATGGATTGATTGAATAACAATGGATTATTTAACACATAACAATCAGCACCCAACGATAATGTATGTAAGGTCTGGAGGTAATGTATCCAGAAGGACTCACGTATTAATAGGATATTGTCGATGTTACCCCTTCTGCGTGGCAAATGTACATTCTGGATACATTACCTCCAGACATTGGCCCTAATTTATGAAACGTGCGTACGACCTAAAACAGGCGTAGGATGAGCGTACGCCAATTCCTATGCAAAGCATGGCATTTATCAATTTGAATGTGATCGTAGACTGCGATAACATCTCACGTCTGGTCTGACTTCGTGTACGCAAATTCTCTAGTGTAACTGGCGGTGTTCGTAGTATAACCACCCGGTTCAGTGAATTGTTGAACCAGCAATCATTGATGAATGTGTCGGCATCGCAACTACCCCATATTGCAAATTACATTTCAGAATTATGAATTAATTATATACAACACATTGCTATTAAGTGGTTTATTTCTTTCCTTTTCACTCGGGGTGGCCTAGAACATCAGGGCAGAAATTAAGCAAACAACAATTTCAATCAAATAATATATATATATATTATTTAAACAAGCACCTTTCAGCAAGAGATCATGGACCGGTCTGGTATATCACAGACAACAATAGTTGAAGTATGCCAGCAGTTTTGGCGGCTATGAAGTCCCTTTCTGGTATATTCAAACTATGATTAAAAGACAATTTTAGGAGATTGCTAGGTTTCCAATTGGGGCAAATTGGGCAATTGATTGTACTGCGTCTGTAGCCACCATCCATGAATGATTACGCATTTATCAATCGCAAAAACTTTAATTCAATCAACGTTCAGATCATATGTGATGCCAGGATGTTTGTTCTGAATATGGTAGGCCGGTGGCTGAGTGGGACGCGCGTCTCTTTATTTTTCTAAACTGCAGCATTGGAACAAGGCGCACTGCATGGCTGGAGTTATCTCCTCGGTGAGTTACGCCCTCGTACAATTATTAGAATAGTTCTACATAGATCTTTGGTGAAACGGTTGGATGTGATTCCTATTGGTGAAAAAGGTTATGTCCTGACTGAGTACCTAACACCGCTTGCAAATCCAACATGGAATGTTTAGTGAAAATAATTCATTTATTTGAAATACACTTCAGGTTCTCGTTAATCGCTTGCAATGACTATAGCAGTAACCTCAGTCAACACCACATTTTCCCTTAACAATCGACACCGGATTTTAAGCTTCCAAAATAAAACCAAGTGGTTGGCCTGCACCTGAGACCTGAGCGTCTTTATTTTATCTCAGAGAAAATCATTTTTTTTGCCAGATTTCGCTTATCCATGTCGTAAATTCTAAGGGCGAGGCCTCTAATCCGTGCATATTTGTGGGCGTGATATTTAAATTCTGATTGTTTTCAACCGTCTGATTTATCAACGTACGCTCATTCGTACGCTGGAATTGGAGTGATACGAATGTTTTGTAAATCACACGTGACTCTCATCATGTGATGATTTATGCTCTCAGATCTACACTGGTTTCTACGCACGTTTGAGAAATGAGAGCCATACTCTCCAAAAGGTCTAAATGAGGAATTGGACATTAAACCTTTTCTTTGAATTGTTTTTCTCTCTATAGGTTCCTTTGCTATAGCTTATTAACTCTACAAGAAAATCAAACATTGTATCCATAAGACTTTACTGCACTTTTCTTCGCGACACAGACCACAAAATGACACCAACATTATTAATGTGTTAAGATGTTGTGTATATTATTATTACTATTATTATCTTTTATTTTTTTATATATTTTGAATCTTTGGATCAAGTTTCTGTACCTGACTTTTTTGTTTACATACGTTATCATTATTTATTTACATAGATATTTGCTAGGGCGCACTGATTGGTTTAATACCTTGTGTATAGAGGGTATATATCTAGTAGTGTGTGGTGGGAGATTTATGACCTGACCAAGATCCTTGCAAGATTGAAACATTGTCTGTCTATCTGTGCGTTTTTATTAAAATTACAAATTATATTTTCTTCATAACTAGGATAGGTACCATGCTATGAACATTGGCCTCCTGGAAGATGCACTATTGTATTGAGGCACTGCGAAGGTCAGTCCAACAGATAACAGGTGGCCGTTGATTGTAAAGGGATTGAAAAACTGCTAGTTCAAAGAGTATTCTGAAGAGGTGAGGTCCAGGGAGCTACAGAGTATTGGCTGGGTAGGTATAGCTGCAGGGCATAGTGTTCAGTATACTAGCAAGCCGGGACTATTGGCTAGTGGATGGGTCTCAGCTGAAGTTGTACGAACTATAGCTTGGTGCCAGCTATGGGCGATTGTTGGTAGTCGCTATGGTAATAGGTAGCTACTAGGTAGCTGCTACTAATATCGGTAGCTTGTTACCCTGCTATGTATTGCAAAAACAAAATTGCAGATTTGATACACAGTCGAAGGCGAGTTTTTGGGAATCATGCATAGGTCATAAATAATACAAAAACTTTAAAATGTAAGACAACACATTTAAAAAGGAAAATAACAGACTATTTGGACAAGACGAAAACACATCTCGCAAGATTCTACCATCTTGGATGTCTACAACCATGACATAAATTGTGAATTCTTTGACCTCTTTAGCAACCTTTTATTCAAAAAAGTGCCTAACAACAAACCTAATGACTGTTGGACAAACCTTAGCTACCTTTCATAGAAGAAAGTCATTAATACTGCCCTGCGAGTGTGTGGTCTTGCTTTCCTGCACGGACTCGAGGCACATTTCTCTCTGCATCTACTCTGTTCAGTGAGAGAGAAGTGAGCAGCATGACCAGGTGAGAAGGTGCAGCAGCACAATTAGGTGACCGCAGTGCAGCTTACATAGATGTGAATGACCAATAATGAATTTGAATTGTTTGCTCCATTTTGTTTTAAATTTTATTAGACTTTTTTTATTCTTGTTTCTGTTTCTGCCATGTCCAGAATCTTAGGTCAGTGGATATGTAGACATCACAAAAATCATTTTTTTTTGTGACATCTTGCCTTTCAGTTAAGGAGTAAGGACAGGAGGCCAGGCCCAGGCCCAGGAATGTGTCCTGGTCAGATTTCATTTAAGCAATGGTTAAGCCTTAGGTTAAAGGTCTTCCTGCCCAGATAGTAACAACTAGACTCTATGGCACCGGAATCAGAAGGGGGGTTGTTTGGAAGATAACATCTTGGTCTTAGCATTAGGGGAAGATAGTAATTAGCAAATCAGGAAAGAGGGGAGGTGTCAGGTTTTTATTATATAATGCTGAGTAAAAGATGTATTTGGTTGTCTTTTCTATTTTCACAAATGGATTAAACCGGCTCTGTTTCGTGAGGAACAGAGTCTATTTTGCTCTTTCCACAATGTTCATGTCTTTCTTTGATTAATAATTAGATATATCACTATCTCCTTCATCCTGATTCTCCTTGAACACATCCCTTCTCCAGTTAACCCCTTTATCCTGATTCCTTTGAACGCATCCCTACTCCAGTTATCCTCTTCATTCTGATTCCTATGAACGCATCCCTACTCCAGTTATCCTCTTCATTCTGATTCCTATGAACGCATCCCTACTCCAGTTATCCCCTTCATCCTGATTCTCCTTGAACACATCCCTTCTCCAGTTAACCCCTTCATCCTGATTCCTATGAACGCATCCCTTCTCCAGTTAACCCCTTTATCCTGATTCCTTTGAACGCATCCCTACTCCAGTTATCCTCTTCATCCTGATTCCTATGAACGCATCCCTACTCCAGTTATCCTCTTCATTCTGATTCCTATGAACGCATCCCTACTCCAGTTATCCCCTTCATCCTGATTCTCCATGAACACATCCCTAATCCAGCTATCTCCTTCATCCTGATTCCTATGAACGCATCCCTACCCTGGCTGTCCCCTTCATCCCGATTCTCCTTGAACACATCTCTACTCCAGTTATCCCCTTAATCCTGATTCCTATGAACGCATCCCTACTCCAGTTATCCTCTTCATTCTGATTCCTATGAACGCATCCCTACTCCAGTTTTCCTCTTCATCCTGATTCTCCATGAACACATCTCTACTCCAGTTATCCCCTTCATTCTGATTCCTATGAACGCATCCCTACTCCAGTTATCCCCTTTATCCTGATTCTCCATGAACACATCTCTACTCCAGTTATCCCCTTCATTCTGATTCCTATGAACGCATCCCTACTTCAGTTATCCCCTTTATCCTGATTCCTATGAACGCATCTCTACTCCAGTTATCCCCTTCATTCTGATTTCTATGAATGCATCCCTACTCCAGTTATCCCCTTCATCCTGATTCCTATGAACGCATCCCTACTCCAGTTATCCCCTTCATCCTGATTCTCCTTGAATGCATCCCTCAAGCCAGATATCAATCACCCTGTATTGAGATCACCTGTTTCTTGTTACCCTCTGTATATAAACATGTCCTTTTTGTTCCTCATTTAAGGTATTGTTTGTCTAATGACATTGTAGCCTGTCTTTGAACTGAGTACTTACATTTTTGTCTTGACCAGTTTTTTTATTTTTTTGTGCATCCAGCCTGATCTCCCAGAAATTCATGAAAAGACCACAGACTCTTAATTCAAATCCATGGCATATTCAGAAAAGTCTGCGATGGGCACACAGTGAGACCTCGATGTAAGCCTTGCCCAAACCCTTACCCTAACCTTAACCCCTAAGACACCTTGCTGTTAACTCTAATGTAACATGTATTGCATTGTAATGTTTTCACGTCTGCATCGCGCTGGAATAGAAAACAAAATACATGCAAAATGTCCACCTGGATTTGAACTCGCAATCTCTGGGATGTGAGTCACATGTTTATACGCCCGCCCACCATCCCCATCCTACCAACCTGCAAAATCTACGCTATTTACACTCTGCTACATCATCATGCGATTCCCGGAAACTTTGAAATTAAGGGTCCGTGTTAATTTCACAATTTTCTGCCATTCCATGAAACTGCTACAGATTTTGAAGTTAAGGTTCCGTGGTCATTTCACAGAATTCTGTGAGATCACGTTGTGTGCATCACTGAAGTTGATGGGATTCTGTGTATGTGTGTTGAATTTGTGTGACAATGTGTTTGACTGTGTATGGAAGAGGGTGCTACACATTGGTGGTCAACGAGGTGGGCTTTGCCCAATTATTTTGCAATGCACTTTGGGTCCTTGGCCACAATAGTGAAACTATTTTTGATCGCCCTGAAATGGATACATTCATTATATTACCATTATAGTTTTTTCTCAGAGTTTTACTATTTTGCAATGCACTTTGGGTCCTTGGCCACAATAGTGAAACTATTTTTGATCGCCCTGAAATGGATACATTCATTATATTACCATTATAGTTTTTTCTCCGAGTTTTACTACTTTAATTTATATTGTCTTATTTTGACTGATAGTCATGGTAAATGTGGTTGTTTTACAGAGCTACTTTACATTTTAAATTTTTGTCATTTAGCTCATGCTCTAAGAGCAACTTAAAGTGAATACATCGCCCTGGAGCAACTTACTGTAGGGTAAAGTGCCTTGCTCAAGGACACAATGACATTTGGCAAGGTTAGATTTTAAACGGGCAACCTTCCAACTATAAATCTGATTACCTTACCACTGAGCCATTTGTACTTGTTTCACTTGTTTTGTGTGTATTAAAGTAAGCCGTTATTTCTTTCCAAATCAAAATGTTTGTTTTCATAGTTGTAGCAAAGGCACAACAAAAATAATTAAATTTCACACTTGTAATATAATATAGTTGTGTGTTTATATATCGCATACACAAGTAAAAGCTATTTACAATGCTACTGTATCATGTGGAGGTGGGCCTTACCAGTGTTAATAACCCAGTATCAGTGATATGGCATGGGGTCAGTGGAGGTGGGCCTTACCAGTGTTAATAACCCAGTATCAGTGATATGGCATGGGGTCAGTGGAGGTGGGCCTTACCAGTGTTAATAACCCAGTATCAGTGATATGGCATGGGGTCAGTGGAGGTGGGCCTTACCAGTGTTAATAACCCAGTATCAGTGATATGGCATGGGGT
>JACXGM010041083.1:0-10145 GCA_016801145.1 Umbra pygmaea
ATTATAACTTTATTCACGTTATGTTTGGCGGCTCCCTGGAACTTAGAACAACTAGAGCAGTCACAGGTTATATGACGCCATTTACGGGCGACAAAATGAAACGTCCCGTGTCTTTGAATTATATTACAAATTTCTCTGGATTTGAAAGTTAGTGGAAACATTTAGGATAATGTAAGTACACAACTAAGAAATATATATAGTATATGTATAGTGATGTTTGCTTTTAATGCAAAGTATGTATTTTGTTATTGTTTTGAATGATATTACATATTGTACCATTAAGTCTTGTTGAGTCAGTTGGACGCTCTGTCTATACAAAGAGCCAACGCGTCCTATGCCGCGGTCAAGAGCATAGTAGGCTTTACTTAGATTATCGTTGTGCAATCTCCAAGATATGTAAATGTTCCTCCCGTGCATGTATTTCTGTTTGTGGCTCATCAACATTAAATGAAGAATAAGTCTCCCCTGTATTCTGGTCTCCATTTCCTTACACCTCATCAACCGCGATAATGTTCTGTATTTCAGTCTATGTTTAATTACATATTTAATTTACCACGAAAAGTAAAAGGAAGTTAAGCCAAAATACGTGTTTCTGATCAACAGGTTATGTTAAAATGCCCTAACGTTATCAGTTCCTCCAACTTAAAAGTACATTGTTACTCATTCCATTTGTGAGGGGGAAAAAAATAAAAGCAGTTCTACAAAATCAGTGGAGATCTTAGGGATCTCTAATAATAGCCATCCCTGAGCTTGTGCCTGGTAGACCGTCAATCTTACAGTAAAAGAATATAAGGCGGTGGTTTGTGCAAAATAGCTTTACAAACAACAATTGCAAAACGCATTACTCTGTGAGATTTTAAAGACAGCCAGTCTACATTCTGATTCATTGATGGGTACTGAACCTGTCTCTTGTAATAAAACGAATGGCACTCTTGTCAGGGTTCTGAGGAGAGGACCCAAAAGCAGACCAGACAATGTCAGCATAAATTGTGTGTTTTATTGGTAGTAGCAAATGAAGAGTTTGGAATGTATTGCTAAGGGAATGTGTCTCCAGGTAGGTGGCAGATGGAAGAGTGATTGGTGGTGATGGTAGATGGTCGGGTGCACAGGTGCAGGAGATGAAGGTGAGTAGTTACAGGATTACAGGTGAGTGAGAAGGTGAGTGGTGGCTAGGGTTGCCACCTTCCATGCAAAAATAAAGGACGGCCCCCGCTCCTCAGGGCCACGGGCCGAGGCGCCAGTGGTGGTAGATCATAGCTTAAAATGTATTATACAATTATTATTATTATTAATGAAAATATTGATTCACGATCTCTTCCTAAGTTAACTGATTATTATTCTGTTTATAAATAAATATGAACATTCTTTGCATTATTTCAGGTCTGATATCAGTGCATCTTTTTTGTTATTTTGACCAGTTGTCATTTTCTGCAAATAAATGGTCTGTATAACAATATTTTTATTTAGAATTTGAGAGAAATGTTGTCAGTAGTTTATGGAATAAAAACAAATATTCATTTTACCCAAACACATCCTATCAAGTGTAAAACCAGAAAAACTTACTTTTTGCAGTGGTCTGCCAACTGAAAACGTACTACTTTCACATCCAATGCTTGCCTTGTCCATTCATTCTCCCTATATGCCATTCAAACTATACTTACTGGACAATCACGTTGCTAAACATTTTTTTTACTTTGCAACCAAACAAAAAAATTATTCTTTGCATGGTTAACCAACTACTTAAAACTTGTGCAACATGGCAGAAACTAATATGGGTTTATATGGATGTTGCTTGACACAGAGGCATAAATGTGCGTGCTTGTCAACTGCAGGTGCGACCGTAATCACCTTATTGTCCAATCAGGTCAGAGGCTGAACATAATCTGATTCTGAGTGTGTGATGTGAGACATTTTGTCTCCAGCACAACAGCTTGGGCAATCCTCACGGGAGAGCATTATGAACTAAGCGCTGCATAAATTGCCTCCTAAAAAAACAACAGATTTGGAAAAATGTCATGGCACACTTGAGGAGTCCTCACGGCAAACAAGTCCACATGGGTTGAAAACCTCTGGTGTATGGGCCGTTTATGAAAATACGGGACTAATCGCATCCTGTATTGATTCAAAATGGAATGCAAGATTTAAGTGTCAAATACGGGACGATACCGTATTGTACGGGATGGGTGGAAACCCTAGTGGTGGCGGGCAGGTGTTCCTAAATAGATGCAAAAACAGAATTACTGACCAGGCAAAACAGTAGCTGAGAAAAACAGGCAATAATTCTGAAGCTTGATTCTGAAGCATACTAGCGTGCTTTACGATCCAGCGGTAAGTAGATGTCAGGTCTATCCTTAAATAAATGTGACTGGTGATCGAGAACAGGTGAGGTGAATTAGCTGGCAGGTAGAGGAATGGGTGGCCCCACCCACTCCTCCTAGAACAGGCAACACTGAACAAAACAAGACAGACAACAAAGAAACAGGGCTCAGGGGGCAGGGATTGTGACAACCACCCGGGGCTCCAGGCCGACGATGATAGAGGTCCCGGATCAGGCTGGTGTACAGGATTTCACGACGGGGAATCCAGCGTAGGCTGGTGCTGGTGTACGGCGACGGTTGGCCTCATGCTGGTACTGACCTGAGGCTTTGAGCAGAACCCTACGTGCATGGTGCCAGGTCCGATGGCAACAGCGTATGTGGGTCTTGACAGTCGGCACGGATAGAACAGTGGAGGCTGGAATCTGTAGATGAATTGAAAACGTGACATACCTGTGGCTGAGGTATGGAGGGTGTTGTGAGGACACCCAGGACAGCTGCAATGCCCATGACGTAGGCTCGGATGAAGACAGGCACCGCAGTGTGGTCTCCATTTTCTGATTTGCCCTTTCAGCCTGACTGTTAGACTGAAGGTGAAATCCAGAACCAAGACACAGAGCCCATCTGGCTTGGCGAGAGAGTTGAGCCATTTGGCAGACTGTAGATATTCCAGATTTTTGTGGTCCGTCCACATCACAAAGGGCAGCTCCGCCCCGTCCAGCCAATGGTGCCACTCCTCCAAGGTAATCACAACAGCAAGCAGTTCCCCGTTGCCCATGTCGTAGGTGACTTCTGCAGAAAGTCACAGGGATGAAGTTTACCGCCCTCCATTGACAATGGAGAGAGGACTTCTCCTACCCCTATGTCGGAGGCATCCATTTCGACCATGAACTGTCCGGCAGAATCAGGCTGGGTAAGAATGTGTGCCAAAGTGAACTTCTCCTTGAGGACCTGGAATGCTCGGTCTGCCTCCGGTAAGGGGTGAAGCAACACAGCTGTAGGACTTCCAATATCTCCCAGCATGCTCTTCTGTATGTTGATACTTTAGAATTGTTCAATCATCCCTGTCTTTGCATGTATATTGAGCAATAAATCTGTCAAAGTTAAACAATTACCAAACACTTACATTTTTTCAAAGTAATGAAAAAAATATTTTTCCACCCACTATTGTCTTGATCAGATTAAAACAATTCTATCTTGGTGTTACTGTAACGCCCAGCCCAGAGTGTGCTGGCATAAGCAGTGAACTGAGAAAGGATTCCTTATATATAAAATTAGTATTTCATGTATGTGGGTAGTTTTGGTTTCCTGTTCAGTGCATTGCATGTAGTTTTGAGTTTTGTAAGGTCCCTTTAAATTGATGTGTATGTCCCTTTAATTACTGTACCTACACCTCTCTCCAGTTTGGCCTTTGTAAGATGGGTATCTCATAGGTAATGACATTCAACCATGTGTATGCTCTGTACTTATGTTTTAGCTGTCAATGTCCGTGCCACTGTAAGAGCACATTAAGCTATATAAGTTTATCCATTGTGTACTCGCTTCAGTGGTACCCTACAACTGCATAATATGTACGTTTCTCAGATTGTCATATTAAATACAAGCAACTACCATCTACCTGCCTTTGGACTCCCTCCTCTACACCACACCATCAAAACCATGACAGTTACACCTTAACCCGATGCAAAAAGTAGTCCTTTTGCAGGCCTGTGCCTTGCATGTAGGGTTGAACCATTTTGGTAAAGTGGTTAAGCTCCAAAGTTTTCCTGAAAACTCAGCAGAGGTTTTCTTAAAGAAATCTGGGGGTTTTGGGCTACAGCTAAAAGGGTCTGTCAGACATTACTGACTGGCAAGTGAACTATAGAAATCAAAACTATCACAGAAGGAAAATGTACAGTGAAATGTACAGAGTGAATATGTAACATTTGAGGGACTGTAACATTTGAGAGACAAAGATTTGAAAATGACGTAGTTCAAGAACCATGTCTTTGTCACTAACAAACACAGTCATGGGTGGTAACACTAGAGTTAACTGGAAAGAGCAATGAATGAGGAAATTATGTTGTTGGTGTGGCTTACTATGGTACACAGCACAAAAAACATGAATAAAATATTTTGGGATAACATGGGAGGATTACATTTCAGCAATTTATTTTAGGTAGGATCCATGTGGTTGAAATACTTAAAACCAATGTGACTATGTTAGATTTGATGAGACCATTCACTTTTAGTTGGTGTAACATATTTATATTGAAAGGAAATCCTGCCCTTAATTAAATTACGTTCACCTGAAGTGTTATTTTTTGAGTGCACGTTAATCAATGCATGGTCTGAGGGTTCCGTCCTTCTTACCCACAAAGAAGAAACCAGCTGCAAATGATGAGGATGAAGGACGGGTGAGACCAGCTTACATTGATCCCTTAATGTACGCCTCCATAGCTTCCTGTTCTAATTTAGAAATGCTGTAGAGTAGAGCCTTGGGATAGGTGGCACCAGGAATCAACTTGATCGCGCAGTCATAGGGTCGATGTGGAGGAAGAGAAAGGGCGTGTTGTTTGTTGAATACCTCACCAATGTCATGATACTCAGCTGGCACCAGGGTCAGATCTAATGGAGTGACATACTCCACCTGGTTGTTTAGCAATTTGGGCACAAGCAGATCTTAGACAGTTTGCATGACATGCAGTACTCTAGTTGGCACCTCCACGGCTCCTCCAATCCCACCTTCCAGGTTTTTTTTTTTAACATGTACTTCCTTTGCTTTATTGAAATTTTTGAAATAACATGGCCAGTTATAATACTGTGTATGTACATATATATATATATATATATATATATATATATATATATATATATAGATAGATAGATAGATAGATAGATAGATAGATAGATAGATAGATAGATAGATAGATATACATTGTATATATATGCAAAGAATGCAGAAATCTAAAGTCATAACACTGTATAGCACGGCTCTATCAATTATATATTCTTCATCTGACATCCTCCCCTGATTTCATTTCCAAAGTGTGAACTTGGAAATAGAAGTCTGCATTATTGTTTATTTTATTTTTATTATATTATTAATTTGAACGAGGCGAGCCCTCTCAGATCAGACCGAGATCTTGTAGAAGCACTAGCTGGCATTTCTTCCTTGTTGGCAGAGAAGTTTGGAACCATGCAGCGGACTTTTGTTATCCAAAATGTTATACAGTACGTACTGTACCAAAAGCACTTTAACTTCGATATTTATGGCTTTTCTTTGTGGAAGAACATTTGTTTTTCACGCAAATACTGTAGTCTACTCATTATTTCACAATCGTATATCTCACACATTAGCGGGACAGACAGATTAATATCCTAGCTACCTCGACCTTACTTTCCCTGAGTGATAGAGCTGCCCGATGAGTATGACAATAAAATAGTTACTTCAAGCGATTTAGGTAGGCTACTAAATAGACAAATTATAGATATAGTTGTAATTTTTCCCCTTGAAGAGCCTGTGAAATTTGGACAGCTCTGCACTTTTTGTTAGTGCTGAGCATGTTGAGTCTTGAACCAGTTAACTGTAAAATTAAATTATATCAGAACAAACACAATTATTTCCAAATGTTTGCTGGGCACCAGTAGGAGAACGATTAGTGAGGGCATACATTGCCTTATAGCAGGACTGCATGTCACAGTGACACAACTAAGTCCATTGTCCAGTTAGGTTCTTATCACCTTAATTGTCATCAGTGCTTTCACCCACCTACATTGGTCTAACTGATCTACGATAACATCCTAACCCTTTTGTCTGGATCAAACACAATGTTTTATGGATCAAACATGCCCTGTGTTGGCAGGGGAATGTGCAATCTGATGCATGAGATAACATCTAGCCATCCAGCTAGAAGCACTGTGGAGAAACAAGCTCAGGGGGGAGAAGTTCAACTCTTCAGGCTGATCTAGATAGCTGTGCTGGGCTACGCACTGAGGACTGATGTGGTGCAACGACATCAGTCTCTGTCCAAGTAGGTATAACTAGAGCTTTCCACTTACACTCATAGATAAAAGGGTTCGAAAAGGGTTATGTAGTTTTCCCCACAGGATTAAAAATGGTTCCAAATGTCTCCTTTTTGAGTTCTATGTGTAAAATCCTCAGTGGAAAGGACTCTATATAATTCTAACTTTAGGCAAAACTTTAAAGTTCTAAGGAGCGCCTGTTTTTCTGAATTTGTAGGACCTTGGCCTTCCGTGATTTCTGAATACATTCACAGCATCACCCCATCACAAAATCACCAGCGGGCAACAGTGTTTTTGACCAATGAGGTCCATCAACTGGAGGAAACAGCTTGAGCGTCATTGACTTCATTAAAGTTTCCTTTCTCCCCTGCGGCCAGACTGTTTCAAAGAGCTGCCTCAGGGATTGAGTGGCTAACAGACACAGACCCTGAGTAAACACAAAGGCTGGGATAGGGGCTGGGCTCCAGGGGGTCACATCCTCCATTATAGCCCATCGTATAGCTATTGCCAGTTTTATTACTGACACACACACCTCCCAGGAGACCAGGGAAACGCAAACCTTAAAGCTCATCAGAGTAATAGTGTCATCATATAACACTGGACACTGCTGTTTATAAAAAGCGGCACAGCACTACTATAACTACAGCCACAGTACATCTATTAAAGCTAGTATTTGATATGCAGCTTTTTGTTTTCCAAAATATGTAGCCAATATATTTGCCCATTATGTTTTGGGATAATTGTGATGTCATCATCATAGCAATGTGCTACAGATGTATTGCGTGTGTGGGGCGGATGTGAGCTTACACTGCATCAGTTTTTCTCTGAGGCACTTGCTTTATGTCTTCACCAATCATCGTTTTTGGTGTAGCCATATAATTGCTCTTTCAAGCTGCTTCTTAAAAAAACGTTTTGTCTGTGTTTGAGACATCACAAGAAGAATTGACACCAGAAGGAGGACAGCCCCTCTCATTGGTCCTTTCTTGTGGGTTACACTGCCATGCAGTAGTTCACCACATGAGAATGAGAACAAACTACGAGGAATTCTTCAAGAAAAATGTAAAGTCATCTTTGTTTTCTTCGATTTATAGGTGAGGTGACATGGAAATCTTTTCAGTGGACAGGCATGATTTGTGACTGTTGACAGATTTTGGCCTCTGGACCTTTTTCTAAGAATGAGACATGCCTTCTGCCTGGTCTCATGTCTTCCTGAGGGAATTCCTGTGGCTTGTATTGACTGTCAAAGGATGCACGGTGAGGTGGACTTCTGAAGGATATGAGGTAACCTAATCCCTTGTCAGTAGAAAGCTTGACACTTTTAGGGAGCAAAGTACTGCACCATATACAGGGGTGCCGTAAAGGGGGGGAAAGTTAGGACAATTCCAAGGGCCCATGACTGACAGGGGCCCCAAAAAAATAGGTAATACCTACAACAGCTGCACAGAGGGGGCCCAATTAGATTTTTTGTCATGGGGCCCAAAATTACTGGCGGCGCCCCTGACCATATACACACACACTCAATAACAGACAAGGCTGTGTGGTTTAGCTTCATAATCGGAATATGTATAAGATCTGTGACGTTGTGGACATTCCTTTAGTGACACCACAATACAGCAACATCACTAATGCTGCAGAGGGACTTATTGGGTATTGTGCCACATAAAACCAACATTAATCAGTGTCTGTTAAGTCTACAGCTTCCTGGGGATGGCCTATACCCAATTAAGCTGTCACGTTAGCTGCAAAGCACCGGATTTGCAATACCGGTAACACAGCCATCTCTGGTCATTAATCCTGGGTTGTTTTGGCAAGTGCCAAAGCCAACCAGTTTTCCCCTCAAGACAAGGGTGCCACTTACTACCCAGAACCCTCCGGAAAGCTTTGCACCACAGCTTGCCAAAATGCTGCAAAAGGTTTTCACGCTTCAGCACAGATTTGATTGAGACTAGTTTTTTTTTTGCATTTCATTGGTCATTGTAATCAGCGATAATCAAGGGGTAGTGACGGGGGGTGTAATGTGTGAAGAAACGATTCCCAGCCCGGTTCATTTCAATACGAATCTCCACAGTAACCAACAGTAAAAAAAGGAAGGGAGACAATGAGGGCCTCACTTTAGGGGTTTGCTCAGTCGTGATGCAACCATAGACCCCCCTCCTCACTCCACCTCTGAATCATCACCCGCCCTTCTCTGCCAAGCATCTCTGCCCCCACATTTAATGTCCAGGATTCGTGAAACAAGGCCTGCTTAATGAAGACAATATCTTATTCTTCACCCTTGAATGACATGGAGAGGGCCGGGGCTCTTTGCGGTGCTGCCAAGGACAGTCGACAAAGAGCCCAGACAGGGAGAACAGCCCCATCCACATCACTCCACACTGCAGAGGGGCCTGGGACTGAGATCACATCCAGGGCCCAGGGCCAAATGCTTCCCTCATCTCTCACAGCCACAGTATCACTCCTGCATTTAAAAGACACTGAAAAATGTTCCCTGTGAATCACTAAATACATTGTCGAGAAAATTATATGTCCCTTTGGAATTACCTGGATTTCTGCATAATTTGATCATGATATTTCATCTGATCTTCATTTACGTCACAACAAAAGACAAACACAGTCTACTTTAAAAACTTTTCAGGCAATCAGGGCTTTGTATGCAAATGTATTCAGACTGGATTGCCTTTATTATACTGATTGAATTTGGATGTCTAAATGTGGGCCAACATTTTCAACCCACTTGTAACAGGATGAATCCCCTAAAGTTGAAGATCATATCAAATCTTATTACCAATTTAGGCAGAAATCCAGGTAATTCCAAAGGATGCACATACTCTTTCTTAAGAAATCTTTTTGTGATTTTGCAGTGTCAGTCTGATATCCTCTGAGTCCTATTTTTTTAGAACAGTCTTTTTTGGACAATGGATGTGAGTGGCAATAAAAATCTTCATAAAAAACATAAAAATAACGTAAGGACAGAAACATACAGGTCTGAGGGCTCCATGTGATGTAGTGGGCTGCATTGCAGGATAGTCTATGTCATCATAGTCAGTGTTTCAAGGCTGACTATGGGTTTTCTGACTTTCCCCAGACCTCCTGCACAAGGCAGCGCAAATTGGCATAGCTCTGTCCGGGATTTGGTTTACAAGTCAGATTATCTAACCCTTGCCATCTCACTCTTGAGCGACGCCTTATGTCTAGAGCAGGCACCTTTTAAATTCAATTGCGGAAGTATAGTTGGAGAACGTAATCATCCCTTGTATGATCTAATTAAAGGCTTCTGTGTTGGATGGACAGTGCGAAGAGAATCGGTGACTGGGCGACATGTGGTTGGATGAACCATGTGCGAGTCTGTCCAAAGAATTGCAGAGCTGTTGACAAAGACAAGTTAGTGGGAATTCGGAGGGGAGTAAAATGGCAGAAGAAAACACAGCTCTGGTTCATCTTGAAAATTCAGTTTCTCAACTCCAATTAAACAGTAAAGCTCCTTATCATAGTGAAACTACATTAAAGCAGTAAGGCTACTCCTCATAGTCAAACTACATTAAAACAGTAAGGCTACTCCTCATAGTCAAACTACATTAAAACAGTAAGGCTACTCCTCATAGTCAAACTACATTAAAACAGTAAGGCTACTCCTCATAGTCAAACTACATTAAAACAGTAAGGCTACTCCTTATAGTCAAACTACATTAAAACAGTAAGGCTACTCCTCATAGTCAAACTACATTAAAACAGTAAGGCTACTCCTCATAGTCAAACTACATTAAAACAGTAAGGCTACTCCTCATAGTCAAACTACATTAAAACAGTAAGGCTACTCCTCATAGT
>JACXGM010041084.1:0-10145 GCA_016801145.1 Umbra pygmaea
GGAGGTCTGTGACATCATCCTATTTTACTTTACTACTGGTGGAGGTCTGTGACATCACTTTATCTTAGCAGATGCCCTATAGAGTAAGTTAATTTAATGTCACAAACCTCCATCCGTAGTGGAGTATGCTAGTAGATATACTCTACTACTGGTGGAGGTCTGTGACATCATCCTATTTTACTTTACTACTGATGAAGGTCTGTGACATCATCCTATTTTACTTTACTACTGGTGGAGGTCTGTGACATCATCCTATTTTACTTTACTACTGGTGGAGGTCTGTGACATCCTCCTATTTTACTTTACTACTGGTGGAGGTCTGTGACATCATCCTATTTTACTTTACTACTGGTGGAGGTCTGTGACATCATCCTATTTTACTTTACTACTGGTGGAGGTCTGTGACATCATCCTATTTTACTTTACTACTGGTGGAGGTCTGTGACATCATCCTATTCGTACTCAACTGCCAGGGAAGGTCTGTGACATCATCCTATTCGTACTCGCCTGCCAGGGAAGGTCTGTGACATCATCCTGACTTAATGAAAAGGAGGTGGTGGCTTCTAGTAAACCTGGGACACCGACCGCTGCCGTCGCAAATGGCCAGAGGGGGTCGTCGATGCTGTTGAAGACGAGAAAATTATGCAATATCTTGTTTTTTTAAGATGGGTTAGGCTAAACTTAGTTTTTTAATGGTTAAGCAATTTATTAACATGTTTATTGTGCTGTTCAATGTTGATTGAATAGGAAATGTAACTGCTGCTCTTCATTGGGGTATTTTAAGAAAGCTCATTTTATTTGCTTATCGTTCAATCTTTAATATTATTAAGAATGAATTAATTTTACATTTATTTCATAACAGGAAGAATATTTAAATTTAGCAATATGCCTATTCAAGAGACAATCCATTCATGTGTGAAATTTAGTCTTTGGTTGTGCTTCATTTATAATTTTAATTAGAATAAAGCCTTTAGAAACTTCTTAAATTGTTGTTTTCAAATAACTTTAAATGTATGTGGTGCATTATTTGATACTTGAGACAAGATGTAATGTTTCTTTTCTATATTTTTATTTACAATACTTTTCTATTGTAGGATAAAACGATCAAATCAAAGATAACCAATTACCTTCTCTTGGGTATAGCCTACTCCTGACATACCAATATTTTGTGTCTCTGTTATGTTAGCACACAGTTCACAACTACTCTACTGTATTATGCCAGGAGTGAAACCTCAGTTCATAAACAGTTATAGTACCACACAATTCACAACTACTATGCCCGGTGTAGAACCTCAGTCCATAGACAGCTTGAGTATTTGTCCCTACGCACGCAAAGACACAATCATACAGTATGAACACACACGTGTCCCACCTTGATGAAGAGCACTAGGGACCAGGGGTTAGAGTGAACAGCTGGCGGCCCTGGCAGAATGCAGGGAAGGGGGCAGTAGGAGGTAGGCGGGGGCAGGGGAATGGCTTTAATATAAAGATGTAAAGTGTGTAGAATGATGAAAGACTGCTGATAAAAGCCTCTGAAAAAACTGCCTCAACAAAATCAGAATCAGATCAAATCAGTACCCGAAAGGAAAGGGAGATATGGAACAAAGAGAAAAACAGACGGGGAGAGAGAGAAAGAAGGAGAGAGATGAGAAAAGATGGAGTACTGAGAATGGAGGACAGACAGTGGGATCTGGTCAGTGACCAACTGTGGAATGTGAGAATAACTGATCTTTTTTAAAGTATTGAAGTGCAAACTGTGTACTGGATAATTGAGCATCTGTGTATCGCAGCATTTATCCAATGACCATCTAGTTTTGAAGCACTGAAACTGTTCAAAGCAGCCCCATTGAAGTCCATGGACACCAGGCTTCAACAGGGAAATGCACAAAGGAATGTATGAGAAGGAAATCGAGTCAGTCGACCTGCTATATGTAGCTGATTCTGAACTAATTCATCTTCGAGATGACTGTGTTCTAACGCATTTTAAGTCAATAGAATTTTAACACAATAGTACATATTTGACCATACATTTTTTGACATTATAGGGGAAGCCGAGCTTCCCTTGCAGTCTTAAAAAAATCACACCTGATCCTTACATAATGCATGTTTAATCTGTCCCCTGTAACGTTCCCAGCTCCAGACAAACACCAAGGAAATATTCTCTCCCTATACTGGTTCCAGTGCTATGTGGCATACATACACTACAAAAAAAGACCAGACATACTACAATGATCCCCTGTGCTGTCTGCCTCGGTGTGTTTGTGCGTGTGTATTTGTGTGCCTTAAGAACATTCTCTACATTTTTCATGATGCTAAAGTCTTTTACTTCTACATTGCTTAGACCACCCTCCAACAAGCCTTTCTCCCATCTCCTTTCCTCTCTGAGGTAAAAATATAATGCAAATATTAATATATGCCGTTTATGGGAAAACTCTTTGCAAAATGTCTCCTAGCATGTCTGATAACAGATCAATAACAGGTTTCTGGGTAAAAGTCTCTTGAAATAAAAATAAAAATGCATGGCGCCTGCAATCCAGAAAGCATTTTGAGGTGGTGGTGCTGAAGGTCAGTGGCATACATACAGTGTATAGTACAATGTCAACTATATGCAGTATACGCCTTGTACCCCACTGAACTAAATAAACAGCAGGGGTGTCCCCAGCCCTGAGTGTTCTGCAAGCTGACATAAACCATTACATAATCACATTGATGGAATCAGCATTTGCAAGGCGAGCCGACAAGTGCTTTGTGAATCATAACTTCTGGATGCGCTGCGCTGCCTATCAATTGTGCAGGCTAGCAGTCAATGAATCTCAACAGACACTCCGTTGTTGAACTTGAAACCGTGTTTAGTTTCAAGTGCATGCACTGTGTGTAGTTACTAGGCAAGTCAGTACTTTGACCATATCATCATTTTTATGCATCTGTTCCAACCCCAAGCTGTATTAACTGGAATGCTTATTGGATTTAAGCATATCAGGTGATGTGAATTTGTGTAATGAGGGAGGGTGTGGCCTAAGGAGATCAACACCATATATCAAGGTGTGCATAATTATTAGACAGCTTTTGTTCCTTGGGCAAAAAAAAAAGATTTAACTGACTCAGAAAAGTAAAGAATTGTAAACATTCTTTTAGAGGGATGCAGCACTCTTGAAATTGCTAAGATATTGGGGCGTGTTCACAGAACCATCAAATGTTTTGTTACAAATTGTCAACAGGGTCGCAAGAAACATGTTCAGGAAAAAAGACGCAATTGAAACGAGAAGCTACCAGAAACCCATTATCCTCCAGTGCTGTCATATTCCAGAACTGCAACCTACAGTACCTGGAGTGCCCAGAAGTACAAGGTGTTCCCTGCTCAGAGACATGGCCAAGGTAAGGAAACCTAAAACCTGACCACCACTGAAGAAGACACATAAGTTGAAACATCAAGACTGGGCCAAGAAATATCTGAAGAAAGATTTTTCAAAGGTTTTATGGACTAATTGCCAGCAAAGGGGAGGTGGGGTACTGGTATGGCTTATTAAAGATGAGCTTGTAGGACCATTTTGGCTTGAAGATGGACTCAAACTCAACTCCCAAACATACTGCCAGTTTTTAGAAAACACTTTCTTCAAGCAGTGGTACAGGAAAATCTGCATATTTTATAAAGGACAATGCTCCATCGCATGCACCAAGTAATGACATGGCCACCTTCCTCACCTGACCCAAAGCCTATTGTGAACTTGTTCCCTTCCTAAATGGTTGATTTATGGTAAGGGAAAACAGTACACCTCACTAAACAGTGTATATGAGGCTGTGGTTGCTACTACACAAAAAGTTGATCGTCAACAGTTCAAGAAACTGACAGACTCCATGAATGGAAGGCTTCTGACAGTTATTGAAAAGAAGGGTGGCTATTTTGGTCACTGATTTGTTTTGAAATGTCAGAACATTTTGAGTTGTTTTTTATTATTCTAACTTTAAAATATGAAAATTGACAAGTGAGATGGGACATTTTATTTCATTTAATTGCATAATTATTCTGCACAGTAATATTTGCCCAACTATTGTGCACACAGATATTCTTCAAAGAAAACCAACTCAAACACCCTCGGACACATTTAACCCATAATGCTTTCCTTACGTTTGTGTACCTGTATGTTTACATGGACTAAACACATTGTACAGATCTGGAAATCTAGACACCCCAATTATGAATTTTTCATCAGTGTTTAATGATTGTGAGGTAGGAACTTATCACAGGGATGATGCAGACAGGATGAACAGGCACATTATGTCTGAGGCCCAAATCACACAGAATCCGCTAGTTGCGTTGCATATGCATAGTTTTGATGCAAAGCCCTTTGCCTCATTTACGCATTGTCTAGTGTTTGACAGCGCATGTAAAAATGGAGGAGAAACTTATAAGCAAGGTCGCCGGGTATCCTGTCATTTTTTATATAACAGCAGATGTCTACAGAGACATCAATCAAAAACAATATGCTTGGAAGAGGAATTCGAAAGACATTGAATTAGCAAGTCAGTAACTATGTGTTGGCTATACCAAATTTCTCACCATTTTGAAAAGCTAGCAAGTGTTAGCTTGACACAACATCCGGTTTGATTAACGCATTGCTTTTAGCGCACGAGTAGGAAAAATCCAATGCATGCAAAACCCCGAACGAACCGCAGCCGCAATCCAACGCATTCCGCTATGCGTCTTAGCATCACTGGCGAACTCCTTCATTGGAAATGACTGGACTTCCGTTGTTACGCATATGCAATGACGGATTCTGTGTGATTTGGGCTTGATTGGCTCTTGCCCAACCCCGAATAGCAAAATTTGTCTCGAATTTGCATAAAATGGGATTGATTCTATCATTCTGCACCTCTTGTTGGATTCAAACCAGGCACGGCAAACTGGTTGCATTGTGGTGGAAGTCCATTCGTTTCAATAGGAAAAGATGTGCACCGCTGCTGCAAATCTACCAGATCCGGCAAAATGTGGATGCGGTGTGGCGGGTGTGTTGAAAATTATTGAATTATTGAAGTTGAAATTATTGAAGTTGAAATTATCCAACTTGTGCTTTGCTTTGTTATACGGCACCAGAAACGGAAGTTCATGTACCACCAAGGAAGAGCTAATATTTTACTTTCACCTATGGGTTAATGGGATTGCAAGAAAAGCTTTGACAGCTCAGTAGATAGTTTTCGTATTGTCAATCAACACTAAACTAAAAAAGCTCCTGCCAGTGGCCTTACTGGAGGTGGACAGTTGTATGCAATGTTGCCCACCACCTTGTAGATGCGGAAGATTGATTACGATGTTGATTTCAGTGTACAAGTGTGTCTGCATTACAAAGCCGTGCAGTGATTTTTTGCCATGCCAGGTGTGAATCCAGCATCTCACGGTAGCTTCGCATCGCCACTTATCCCACACTGCCCTGTGTGCACTATTTTGTGACCCAGTTGAAAATTAAAGGGAGGCTAAATTTTGAAAATGCCTAGTGGACAGTGCCCGTAACATTAATAACGTCCCTCTGTGGGTGTCAAAATCATAATCAGCAAAAATAAATCTGGTTGGCTAATACAAATTTTGAAAATAAGTAAATCAAACATAAAAATAAAATCTCCACCCTCTGCACTCATAGTCTTAAACAAAAGAAACCCCAAAAATCCCAGAATAAAAAATACAGTGAACCCTCGTTTTTCGCGGGGGTTACGTTCCAAAAAGAACCTGTGATAGGCGAAATCCGTGAAGTAGTAACCTTTATTTTTTTACAATTATTATACAATGAAATACTCCATAATACATTGAAACCAAATTACAAAACCTTTTTACAGCCCCAAGCATTTGTTTAACAAATAAAAGTACTGTATAAACGTTTTTTTTTACAGATAACTACTATACTGTAAAATAATTTTAATCATCAATACGAAATGAAGGCTTCAAATTGCGGAGATCAGCACCGCCCAACTGCGACCCGAGTCATTGGATTAGAACGGGAGAAAATGAAAAATGATTATGAAAAAAAATACAAGCACAGTAGGACAAATAGTGACTCACGTGTATATCACTGCTCTTCTGACTGAGCCGCTGCATCCTGCAAATTCGTAAAGCAGCGTGACCGTGAAAGGTGAACCGCGATATAGCGAGGGTTCACTGTATCGTAATAATATTTATTTTTATTGCCATTATTACAGTTAAACAAAATGCAACACTGATATTCATTTTAAACCATTTCTGCTGATACATCCCCCTCGCCACCCCAGCTTGTCGCTCGTTTCGCTCTTAATTTTACTTGATCTTGTCTCCTTCATGTTGTGTCCCACATCCCCACGTCCCTCTCCATCCATCCCTTTCTGCCTGGCCCTGCCTGGCCCACGTTAACACCACCAGGGGAGGCTTTACGCCCAAATCCAGCTCAACCAGAGTGGAGAGAAGGATCACTTGAAAGAGGGAAGAGAGGAAGAATAAGGCATAGGGATAATAGAGTGAGAAATTAGGACAGGTAGGATGTACGGAACCCATATTAGGAACTGCTTTACACCTCCTCCACCCTGGTTCTCACCTATCCATTGGTCTCAGCCCTGCATTAATCACTTGTTACCCCTTACCCTTAAGCCTTCACTATTCCTTTTGTTAAGTGTTGCCCCTCCTCCCCTCTACCAAGTATTTACCCTTTTCTCCACTCCTAGCCCCTCCATTTGTCCAATATTATCTCTCCAATATGTTACATGAGGAAATGGAAATTACATAAGTTAATCAATTAGCTAGGACTGAGAAAATAGTAAATGTGAGGTGTTGAAAAATAATAGGGGCCAGTAACTGATAAAATAAAATGGGAATTAATTTATTTTACTCACCGATAGGAGACAAAGGAAATAATTAAAACTATTTTCTTTTTTACAATACATTTAATTTATTTTATTAATCAGATAACCTTTTACTGTCTTTTGTCATTTCTGAGATTTCATAGGGTGGGAGCGAGAATACTGGTGAGAAAATAAGGTATATTTTTTCAAATTACAAATCATTAGAAAATATAATTATAAACAACCTTTACAGGAATACAGAACTATTAGTTTTTTTCTCCACTGTTTATTCATTTATAATTTATCTAGTTAAAGATACATTCTGTTCACAAGCTATTTCAATTAAAAGTTAAAGGGAAACAATGGTGAATATCTATAATTTGTCTATGTTCCTAAATTGCTTGAAGTAATTATTTGACTGTCTCTCTCATCAGGCAGCTCTTTCACTCACAGATAGCAGGATCGAGCTAGCGTGAGTGCTACATCAACATGGCTCTGTCCACAGTAATATGCTTGACAGACGTTTGTGAAATAAGTCGTTTTTGCGTGAACAACAAATGCTCTTTCACACAAGGGTGTAGGAACGACTTTGATGTTGGGGGACACACACCATATATTTTTCACAAATTGTTTTTATTATTGCTGGGGACCACATTGCCTGTCTGTAACATTGGGGGGACATGTGCCCCGTTCCCCCTGTTCCTACGTCCTTGTTTCTGTTTATTGATTGAGGAACTTGCATTGAACAGGCAGCAACTCAACCTCCATCCTTGGGTTTAATCCATTACAATCATGAATACATTTTAAAACCTCACACTCTGCAGTGCCACCTGCCTCTCCTTTGGTCTCTTTCATGGCTGCATCACGGTTCTACTAATAAATTAACAATTGTAGCCTATATGATATTGCAAACAAAGTAATAGTGGACTTCTATATGACCAGTTATGTTTATCTTGGGCTCTTCTGTATGTGTAACATTTATAAAAGGAACAAACGTTTACATATTCATCATTAATTCCTTTTAAGACCTTACCTCACACCCTCCACCTGTTACTTCATCTGTAACTCCTTCATGTGCCACTCCTTCCTCACCTGCCTCTTCCCTGAGGGTACCAGCATTCTCCTAATGACACATTATATCATTTTTTAAATGTAAATCTAGGCTTGGTAAATGATAGGTTATGATGTTGTCCTGTCCTTGTGTAAAATGTGTTGTATACTTACTAACTAATATACTCAACTATACTCACTAACGTTACTCTTTGTAAAACACATCAGTAACGTTATGTCCTTTGATGATGTTTTTTATTTTTTGTGGGGTGGCATTATGCTTAAATTATATGACAGAACATTTTACTTTTGCTAAGGTTAACACACAGAAATCGATTGCCAGCTATGTGGCTATCTAAAGTAACGTTAGATAGCACCTCTCGCAAAGCATATATCACACGTGCCATTCAAAATTCCATTGTTGCTTTAAACGTCATAAGCCTCTCATCCATAATTCAATTTTCAAAAAGCTTGCCAACTTCAACCGCTTGACAGAGATTTACCTCATACAAAGTTGAGTCTTATTCAAGTTCAAAGCTGGTGCACAACAATGACAGTTTACGAAGGTGCGCACCGGTATGTTTATGTTCCTAGTGTGTAACGTTAACTTCTCTCTACCAATCAGGGCCCGTATATCAAGCTTCTCAAAGTGCCATTTTATTAAGTGCTGAGAATTGACAAAATTTACTCCTACTCTCAAACTTAAGTGTAAAAGCAAGTTATCAAATTTCTTAAAGCTAAGTATCACTCTTACTCTCCCAGCTATTTAAGAGCGCTCTAGAGGGCTCTCAAGTGGTTAAGAGTTGCAAGTAGGGGCTTGTGATGGCGTAGACAGAGACATGCGCAAATCTTTTAGGAGAAGAAGAATGTTTTTTATAATGTTTGACGCCGCTTAATTAAATAAAAACGGTATTGTTTGGACAGAGCAGGCATCATCTATGTCAGCAACTGAGTGAGGAACGTCATTTCACCAGCGACATTTATGCAGCAATTCATTTTCAGATTAATTGAAGGTGGTGATTATGCTTTGTTTGCAACGCAATGCTGATGATTTGGCCCATCACAACCATTAATAAGCCAAATTGTAATGGAAACAATTATTGCACTTACAGCTCAACACATTGTCACGCGTTTCACTGACTTCCCAACAACACCCCGCATAATCCAACAGAAGCAAACCCAATTCATGCAAATAGCCGGCTTCCCAAGACTAGTAGGCGCAATGGATGGCACTTAAATATAAAGATAATTGCTCCCAGCGTCAACGATAATGTTTATATGAATAAGAAGAGGTACCAAAGCATCAAAAGTTGAGTTTGATGCAGACTACAACATTTTGGATGTGGCACCCAAATGGCCTGGGTCTACCCATGACGCGCGATATTGAATGAAAGTGGCCCGAAGCAGCTGTTTGAAAGGCACTTTCTGCCGACAGAGGATACCCGTTCGTGGCTGCTCACCTCTTTCCATATGCCACTGACAGAATCCCAAATGAACTACAACAGGTATCCTTTTTGTAAGCTATTTATTCACAATTGTTTCATAGTATATTAATAGAACACTGGATCCTAATATAGGCAATATATAATATATCCCTTCACAGGGCACATTGTATCACACGAAGTGTGGTGGAGAGGGAATGGCCAGTGGAATCGCAGATTCCATATTCTCCACTCAGCAAGCAGTGTTTCTTATTCTCTCCAGTTCGGTTATCTTTTGGAATCCATGATGGCTATGATTACATCATTAACTCTAGGCTACATATAGGCAGGTCAGTTAACAGCACACTCGTTCTAAATATTTAATGGAGAAATAGTGGAAAACGTGTTGGAAATCTTTTTTAATCTTTAATTTACTATGTGTATATCATAATGGATTCTCTTGAAAATTCTTTATGTCAAATGTTTGTTGAATGTCAACTCCTCTTATGAATGTCACCATTGAATGTGAATTTATCTGAGAATATTCTTAAACAAGTATATCTATTCAGTGATTGGATGTTGCCTATGTCTTCATCCAAAATCCCGTTTGCGGCACTGCAAAATGTGTTATGTACCAAAGGTAATTAGGTTTCCAGATTTGGGGGTTATCTTTGTGAAAGTGTAACCCACTGGTCATTATCTTAATTTAATTATTTTTGACTTTCAGACAATTTACAATAAGTAGTGTATGTCGCTTTAAGACAGGATAGTTACTGTATATACGTATTATGAGTTACGACAGCTATACACTTTACGACTTGCCTGCTGGGTCTCAGGTAAATTGTCACACGTGGTTGAGACCGAGTCGGTGGAGGT
>JACXGM010041085.1:0-10145 GCA_016801145.1 Umbra pygmaea
TGTTGATAGCAATTCTGTAAAGTCCTCAACAAAGGCTGGAGAGTATTTCGGAGGCCTGTAAATAATGACAAGTAGAATGCGTGGAGCACCTTTTAACACCATTCCCAGATATTCGAAAGACAGGTAATTTCCAAATGAGACTTGCTTACATTGATAGACATCTTTAAAAAGGGCAGCTACACCTCCTCCTCTCCTATCCATTCTGCAGACACTCATAAAATTAAAGTTTGGAGGGGCTGTTTCAAAGTTTGGAGGGGCTGTTTCACCTTGCATGACCTGGAGGCATTTTGCCAAAACAAATGGGCAGCTATACCTCCTGCAAGAATTCAGGGCCTAGTAGACAACAACCTATCACAAATGACTGCTCGCTGTCAGAGTACAAAGATGTAGAGAGACATCCTGGCTAAAATACCTGCTCCAGAGCGCTCAGACTGGGACGGAGGTTCATTTTCAAATAGGACTCTAAGCACACAGCTAAGGTAACAAAGGAGTGGCTACAGGTGAATGTCCTTGAAAGACCCAGCCAGAGCCCAGACTTGAACCCGATTTAACATTTCTGGAGAGATCTGAAAATGGCTGTGCACTGACGCTCCCATCCAACCTGTTGGACCTTGAGAGTTCCTGCTAAGAAGAATGGGAGAACCTGCCCCAAAATAGGTGTGCCAAGCTTATAGCTTCATACTCAAAAATACTTGAGGCTGTAATTGCTGCTAAAAGATGCTTCAACAAAGTAGTGAGCAGAGGCTGTGAATACTTACAGTATCTCACAAAAATGAGTACATCCCTCACATTTTTGTAAATATTTGATTATAACTTTTCAAGTGACAACAGAAAATTACAAGAAATTACAATTTGCTACAATGTACAGTAGTGAGTGTACAGCTTGTATAACAGTGTACGTTTGTTGTCCCCTCAAAATAACTCAACACACAGCCATTAATGTCTAAACCGCTGGCAACAAAAGTGAGCACACCCAATGTCCAAATTGGGCCCAAAGTGTCAATATTTTTTGTGGCCACCATTATTTTCCAGCACTGCCTTAACCCTCTTGGGCATGGAGTTCACCAGAGCTTCACAGGTTGCCACTGGAGTCCTCTTCCACTTCTCCATGACAACATCACGGAGCTGGTGGATATTCGAGACCTTGCACTCCTCCTTCTTCTGTTTGAACATGCCCTACAGATGCTCAATAGTGTTTAGGTCTGAATACATGCTTGGCCAGTCCATCAACCTTTATACTCAGCTTCTTTAGCAAGGCAGTGGTAGTCTTGGAGGTGTTTTTGGGTTCTTTATTATGTTGGAATACTGACTTGATGCCCAGTCTCCAAAGGGAGGGGATCATGTTCTGCTTCAGTTTGTCACAGTACATGTTGGCATTTATGGTTCCCTCAAGGAACTGTAGCTCCCCAGTGCCAGCAGTAGTCCCAGACCAATGACATTTACATCACCATGCGTGACTGTAGGCAAGACACACTTGTCTTTGTACTCCTCACCTGGTTGCCACCATACACGCTAAGTTTATCTTGGTCTCATCAAACCACAGGACATGGTTCCACAGGACGGGCACAGGACGGGGACAGGAAGGAGTCATCAGGCCACATGGTGCTGTCGCATGTGTTTGGGTCCTCCTAGGATGAACATGACATCAGAAAGATTAGAGTGGGCATACCTTAGGTCTAGTACCTTGATACAGCTCTGACCCCAAAATGAATATATAATCTGCCTCTGGGGACTGGGAAAGGACAGAGAAACCCTAGTCCTCCTGCACATAAACTATTGCAGCATAACATGTGGGGCTGAGATGGGGGGGACAAGAGACGTGGTCGTGCACAAAGAAAACCTTGGGCAGGAGCAAGCAGGCATGCTTCAGACCCAACCACATTGCCAAGACCACAACTCCAAAGGGACACCAGCAGACCGTAACCACCCTGAGGGTGGCGTTGGAGTGAGGATATTCCAGTGGAGTGGGGGGAGCCTACCAGGCAAGCCAGCATGTGCCACTGTTCTCTTTTAGCCCCCTGGGCCAGACCATAGAACTTACTTTGAGATGAGTCTTCAGCATAGACTTAAATGTTGAGACTGAGTCTGCATCTCTCACATGGGTTGGCAGATCATTCCACAGAATTGGAGCTCTACATGAGAAAGCCCTTCCACCAGCTGTTGGTTTACAAATTCTAGGAAAAGGAATGAGGCCGGCATCTTGAACGTAATGTACATGAAGGTATGTAGTGCTGCGTATGGTCTGAGCACTGACAGGCTGACCCCCCACCCCTTCAACCTCTGCAGCAATGCTGGAAGCACTCATTTGTCTATTTCCCAAAGACAACCTCTGGATATGACACTGAGCAGGTGCACTCAACTTCTTTGGTCATCCATGGCCAGTGTTGTAGTCAAGACCACCTAACCCGAGACCAAGACAAGACCAACACCAGAGTGTATCGAGACCGAGACAAGACCAAGACTTTTAGGGGCCGAGACCAAGCCGAGACCAAGACCGAGGGAGGGCGAGACCGAGTCAAGACCAAGACCAGCGCCCCACACTAAACAAATGTGAAACATGATCAAAAGAGCTTCTCAAATTGATCTGAAAGATCCTCATTCCCATAAGAACACAGATATTAAACACTGAAAGCTAAAATAAGCTTAACCATCTTTAATCAATACTCCTGGGTGACTTCCATCATTTAGTACAGAATGTAAAACAATGATTCATTGTTCATCACTAAAGTCTTCACTTTTTTCTGCCTTTTATCAACAATACATAAAGGTATGTTGTTTTTAAACCAACAACAATCGTTTTTTTCAAAACCACATAGTGTAAAACAAATGCCAAACATTCAACATTTAAAATGCAGAAAAGCTGTGTATTCTAATGAATACAGTAATTATATGTGAAATGTTGATGTTTAGGAACAACTATTGTAAGTAAGAGTCTTTTATAGCTTTTATGAGTAATCAAAGCAACAAAAGATATCTAATACAAAGAGGTCAGAAAGTCAGTGGCCTAACTGCATATGATTTATAAAAGTACAAAAGTGATTTAATTGGGAGCAGTTTCATCAAAAAGTAAACACAATATAAATCAATGGTATTTTGGCCATCACATTTTTCAAATAGGTAAACAAGGAAGTTAAATGATTGATATGGTATGAGCCAGAGATTGTGTGCTGGTAAAATATCTCAGGTTAGCTCTCTTACCCAAACGAGGGAGCATCAACTCGGCGCGTAGCTTTAATGTCGGGAGCTGTATGCAGCTGACATTCGCTAAGGTCGATGTAACTTAACATTACTACACATGCGCAGCATTTTGTCTACATTACTCATTGATCAAATAAGACTATGGTCGGACAAAAATTTGCTTTGGAGCAGGAGCATCGATAAGAGGACTTGTTAACGTCGAGGGTATACAATAGCGATGGTTTATAAAACTTAGAACCCAGAGCCGTGTATAAAGATGGCTTTATATATGGCTCTCTTAGAACCGGATCTCGAGTGGAACCGGTTTTCAATCCCCATCTGAGGCAGGTTGCTAACGTTAGCTAGCCAGCTTTGCTAAACATCACTCTTACACATAGCTTACCTTTCTTTCTGCTTCCTTTCTAAGTGACGATAAAAGTTTGAAGTAGTCCCCACCGTCTCTGAAATTGAAGCACTGCAGTATTTACACGAAGCTGTATGCTTTCTTCTGGATGTTGTTTTACAAATATATTCTTTATGATTTTTGTAGCCGAATTGTATTACTGAAGATTTTGCAGACATCTTCTCCCGCTCCCAAACAAATACAGCTCACTTTCTTGGGAGTGCGAGTGAAAGGGGGCGTGGATGGGTGACAGCGGTAACAAAAATATATAATTAGCAATGACCAGTTAGTCACGTTATTGCTTGGATTTGAATCAGTCCTTTTACATACAATAACAGCAAGGATGTTAACAAAAAAATAGACAATATACTGGCAATTTAGTGATATTTCCACAGTTATGGTCTTGACTGGTCTTGAAAAAAAGTCCAGAGTCCGAGACCAAGAAAAGACCGAGTACAAATGCGGTCGAGACCGAGACGTGACCGAGACGATCAAAAAGACCGGTCTCGAGTACTACAACACTAACCATGGCGAGGCCTGTTCTGAGTTCTGTCCTATTATACCGCTGTATGGTCTTGGCCACCATGCTGAAGCTCAGTTTCAGGGTCTTGGCAATCTTCTTATAACCTGGGCCATCTTTACATAGAGCAAGATCTCTTTTTTTCAGATTCTCAGAGTTTTTTGCCATTAGGTGCCATGTTTACACACTTCCAGTGACCAGTATGACGGAGTGTTAGAGCGATAACACCAAATTTAATACACCTGCTCCCCATTCACACCTGAGACCTTCTAACACTAATGAGTCACATGACACCAGGGAGGGGAAATGGCTAATTGGGCCCAATTTGTTAATTTTCACTTAGCGGTGTACTCACTTTTGTTGCCAGCGGTTTAGACCTTAATGGCTGTATGTTGAGTTATTTTGAGGGCACAGCAAATTTACACTCCCTACTTTGCATTGTAGCAGAGTGTCATTTCTTCAATGTTTATATTCAAAATTTATAATCAAATATTTACAAAAATCTGAGGGATGTACTCTCTTTTGTTTGATACTGTATGTATATGCGCATCTTTTAATTTTTTATTATTAATAAATTTGCTAAGATTTCAAACACACTTCTTTCACACAGTGTTTGCCAATATATGACTTACTCTTTGTAGAATTTTAAGGGAAATAATTAATTTAATCAATTTCGAAATAAGGGTGTATTTAGAAGATGTATGCCCTACTCCCCTGAATGAATTGTACCACTGCGTAAGTATGTAGATTGTGTAAGCCCTACTCCACTGCCACCTCTTTGGGAAATGGTACAGTAAATGGGACTGCTACCTCGTTGCTCATTTAAGTGGACCGCAAGGATTGTGTCCTGGTGGGTGGTGTCCGACTGATTGTGGTAGGCCGGTCTGTGCCAAAATGCTAGAGCTGATTTTATGTCCCAGTAGAGCCCTGACCACTACTGACCTAAAAGCACAAGAAAAATTGGCTCCAATATGTTTAAAATTGTAAAAAGAGTCTAAACAATGTGTGTTACTCTTCAGGATGGTATTGAAAACATCCTTCTGACAGTGATGGCAGCGGAGGTTGAAGGAGGCTCTATCAAAGCTAAACCCAGGAACCCCTTCACCAGGATAATCAGAGAGGTCACTGCTGAAACCCAGATTCACCACAATAACGCCGACCTCATCGCTCCTGGGTAACAAGCGCACACACTGACAATTTGGGATTCTGTTCTGTGGAGCGATTAAACCAAACTGGAACTTTTCAGCTCAATGTATCAGCAGTATGTCTGGAGATTGAAGAATGAAGCATATGCTAAAAAAAGAACACTCTGCCCACAGTCAAACATGGTGGTGGGTTGTTGGTGCTCTGGGGCTGCTTTGCATCCTCTGGCACATGAAACCTGCAGTGCATCGAAGGCAAGATGGATTCATTGACATATCAGGAAAACCTAGGAGAAAACATCATGCCATCTCTGCGGAAGCTGAAGCTTGGTCATCATTGGACCTTCCAACAGGACAATGATCCCAAACATACCTCAAATTCCACCAAGGCTTGTTTGCGGACAATGTCCTGGAAGATTCTACAGTGGCCATCACAGTCACCTGACGTGAAGCCCAGAGAACATCTCTGGTGGGATTTGAAGAGGGTGGCTGCAGCACGCAAACCCAATAATATTACTGACCTGGAGGCCATTTCTCATGAGGAATGGGCTAAGATCCCTCAGGAAAGCTGCCAGATGCTATGCATCTTGTTTGCAGCAAAACATAACACCAAAAGCGTGCTCCACTAAATACTAAAGATTCTAGCCATGAAGGGGTTGATTAATTTTGGGACAGGAGAAGTCATAATGATTAGCATTTTTGGGATAAACTACTTGATGTTTTCAATATATACAGTATACGGTCCATGTAAAAAATCTATGTGGTGTTTACAACCTTCAACCAGCAGAGGGCCCCAGAAGTCTTAAGTTACTTTGAAAGCCAGACAAAACACAGAGGCAGCTGCGTTATACTCAAAGTCAATACAATTTCCTCAGTTCCGACTAACGGACGTATGACAGTTCTGTCTTTCTATATTTACCCCTCTATATCTGTGCAAGAAGTGGGACATAAGGTATCCTGGGGCTGCAAAACTTCCTGTTTACTGTGATTAAACAGTCCATCCTTGATTGAATATAAAACCTACACACACTCCCATGAAAGTAGAATGTGTGTAGCTATCCTCTCTAAGCACAGATGCATGTTCATCATTGCTCCTAAACAGGTTGTTGTAGCAGTGAGAAGGCAGGATCACAGGATGGTCTGTCCAGTTTCATGCTCTGAGATGGCCTCAGTTTCAGAGAGGGATTTCTTCCTTTGTTTTCATCCTTAAATGTGGTGTGTAAACAGTATGTTCAGATTTATTTCATGGCTTGGTGGGTGTTTGATTTAAAACAAACCACAATAGACAGTTAACATCCTCGCCTTTCATAAAACATTTGTTAACATACAAAGGAGCACAAAGAAACATACATACACTGAAACATTTGAAGTGCAAGATTGCACTGTTGTGACCGTTAGGAGCAATGCAATAGAGCTTTCAGCCCAAACAACCATGGTTCACTGTAGCATTTAGACCCCAGTATCAAAAACACCCGTTATGTCACCAGTTTCACATTGACCATGTCTGGGCTATTTTAGGCTGGATATACGTAAGAAAACACCCAAGGTCTGGAGGCGTTATTGTTTTTCAGAGATCGCATGCTAACAAAAGCACACACACAGAGAATAGCCAAGGCTGGGAAAGTATTGTCTGCTCAGGGTCAATCCAAATAGACAGGAAAAGAGGGGTGTGCATCCACACACAAATATATTGTTTTATAAAACTAGTTACATTTATTACAAGTTTAAAACATTGCATATCTCATTAAAATCTGGTAAGTTCCTATAACAATGACAACATTAGTTGAATGAAACTGTACAAAATAATCTAGATGAATCATCAACTCTAATATAATTACATTTCTTGCAAAAATTGAATATTGTTGCATCTGATGAAAATAAAAAAAACTTCTCTTACACGTAGAAAGGCTTTGTCCAATAAGAAACAATCAACAAAACAATCTAGAAAAAAGAAAGAAAAACATTTGCTCATTCAATTGTCTGAAATTCCAGTTTCCATTTCCTGCAATAGAGGAAGTAGGCAGATAGGTTCTCAGGAAGTAGGTGTGTCCCTATGGCTAGTCTCTGCTGACCTTCCCTTTTCTGTGTAAACATGATAGCATTCCAAAGACTCGCTAAAAACAGTGGCCTTTACAATGGCAAATTATTTCATACAACCTTCATCATTCCTATTGAATATATTACATTTATCTCTTAAGAAAATACTTTGACAGAAAATCACAATTCAATGTATGGCACTACTACATGCAATGTGATTGTTTATGGCAGTTACTGCTGTGTGCTGCCTGAAAGGAAGGGAAAGATAGAAAATTATACAAGAACAGGCTACAGGACAGGAGTTTGTGACCGCCAATACATTTCATCTAAACAGGGGGTGCGCTGTAGCGCACCTCAACGCTGAACTTGTCTGCTGTTTTCCGCAGCAACTGCTTCTTCAGAACACCCCTCTTCATAATCATCTCGTCATTAGCATAAACAGGGGCGTCAGCATCGTCTGAATGATAGCCTGACTGGTACCCACTCGTCTGATTGGATGACTCGGAGGCTAGGGACTCCTTACTCTTACTTCGCTGAATGTGTCTGGGAGAAGAGGTTGAGCAAATACAGTCAAAAACATATACATCAACGTTATCAGAATACAGAGTATTAAACATTCCCATTAGGGATTGTAGGTCAGGTTATCTCACCTGAAGTTGGGCGTGCAGTGAGACTGATGGTCCATACCCTTAATATCCTCTGGGGATAGGCCCATACCGCTGTCTGTCTGACCCTCCTGTAGGAAACAACCACCAAGGACTCTGTTTATTGGCTGTTGATACGTGAGGGGGAGGGACCCTGTGTGTGAGCGAGGAGACACTCACCATCACTGCGCGATGCTCGATGGGAATGTCATCAAATGTTTTCATACTGAGTGGTCGACTACACCTGTCACTCTGCTGGGGGAGCCTGTTAGAAGCAACAGGAGCAGGGTCAACAGCTGGGCCTCACAGATTACCATAGCAACTACAGTGCCTTGCGAAAGTATTTGGCCCCCCTGAACTTTTCGACCTTTTGCCACATTTTAGGCTTTAAACATAAAGATATGAAACTGTATTTTTTTGTGAAGAATCAACAACAAGTGGGACACAATCATGAAGTGGAACGAAATTTATTGGATATTTCAAACTTTTTTAACAAATAAAGAACTGAAAATTGGGCGTGCTAAATTATTCAGCCCCCTTAAGTTAATACTTTGTAGCGCCACCTTTTTCTGCGATTACAGCTGTAAGTCGCTTGGGGTATGTCTCTATCAGTTTTGCACATCGAGAGACTGAAATTTTTGCCCATTCCTCCTTGCAAAACAGCTCGAGCTCAGTGAGGTTGGATTGAGAGCGTTTGTGAACACTATTTTTCAGTTCTTTTCACAGATTCTCAATTGGATTTAGGTCTGGACTTTGAATTGGCCATTCTAACACCTGGATATGTTTATTTGTGAACCATTCCATTGTAGATTTTGCTTTATGTTTTGGATCATTGTCTTGTTGGAAGACAAATCTCAGTCCCAGTCTCAGGTCTTTTGCAGACTCCATCAGGTTCTTCCAGAATGGTCCTGTATTTGGCTACATCAATCTTCCCATCAATTTTAGCCATCTTCCCTGTCCCTGCTGAAGAGAAGCAGGCAAAAAACATGATGCTGCCACCACCATGTTTGACAGTGGGGATGGTGTGTTCAGGGTGATGAGCTGTGTTGCTTTTACGCCAAACATAACGTTTTGCATTATTGCCAAAAAGTTCAATTTTGGTTTCATCTGACCAGAGCACCTTCTTTCACGTGTTTGGTGTGTCTCCCAGGTGGCTTGTGGCAAGCTTTAAACAACACTTTTTATGGAGATCTTTCAGAAATGGCTTTCTTCTTGCCACTCTTCCATAAAGGCAAGATTTGTGCAGTATACGACTGATTGATGTCCTATGGACAGACTCGCCCACCTCAGCTGTAGATCTCTGCAGTTCATCCAGAGTGATCATGGGCCTCTTGGCTGCATCTCTGATCAGTCTTCTCCTTGTATGAGTTGAAAGTTTAGAGGGACGGCCGGGTCTTGGTAGATTTGCAGTGGTCTGATACTCCTTCCATTTCAATTTTATCGCTTGCACAGTGCTCCTTGGGATGTTTAAAGCTTTGGAAATCTTTCTGTATCCAAATCAGGCTTTAAACTTCTCCACAACAATATCTCGGACCTGCCTGGTGTGTTCCTTGTTCTTCATGATGCTCTCTGTGCTTTCAAAAGACCTCTGAGACTATCACAGAGCAGGTGCATTTATATGGAGACTTGATTACACACAGGTGGATTCTATTTATCATCATTAGTCATTTAGGTCAACATTGGATCATTCAGAGATCCTCACTGAACTTCTGGAGAGAGTTTGCTGCACTGAAAGTAAAGGGGCTGAATAATTTTGCTCGCCCATTTTGTCAGTTTTTTATTTGTTAAAAAAGTTTGAAATATCCAATAAATTTCGTTCCACTTCATAATTGTGTCCCACTTGTTGTTGCTTCTTCACAAAAAATTACAGTTTGATATATTTATGTTTGAAGCCTGAAATGTGGCAAAAGGTCGAAATGTTCAAGGGGGCCGAATACTTTTGCAAGGCACTGTAACTAGTATTCATAGATAATGTGCAAAGGTAATCAGGGGTTTTCGTTTTAAGTTTAGCCCACTGTGTCCCGGTCTGTGTTTTTAGCTCAGTGTGTTCAGGTCAGTGTGTGTTTAGGTCAGTGTGTGTTTAGGTCAGTGTGTGTTTAGGTCAGTGTGTGTTTAGGTCAGTGTGTGTTTAGGTCAGTGTGTGTTTAGGTCAGTGTGTGTTTAGGTCAGTGTGTGTTCAGGTCAGTGTGTGTTCAGGTCAGTGTGTGTTCAGGTCAGTGTGT
>JACXGM010041086.1:0-10145 GCA_016801145.1 Umbra pygmaea
CAGGGCAGCTGTGTTTAATGTGCTGCTTAGGTAACGCAGGGCAGCTGTGTTTAATGTGCTGCTCAGGTAACGCAGGGCAGCTGTGTTTAATTGATGATTGCATACGGCCGGTGCAATCAAGGTCTATATTAGATCGGGTGAGCAGAAGGAAGGCGTGCTTCATTGTGTTTATGTTAGTATGGGTTAGGTGTGAGTCCAGAGGTATGTAGAGATATACATAGGTAGTTGTGACAAGTGTGAAGATTATTGAACATATATGCGTACGTTCTTGTATATATATATATATATGTTTGACCGCGTCCACGCCGCGTTAGAGCGTGAGTATCCGAATATGTATTTACCATAGTGCTGTTCCTGTTTGTGTCACCTGCAACTACCTGAACCTGTATTGCCTTTACTGGACTAAATATATAAACAGACATCAACCATCTTCTTGCCTTGGTCCTCCTCTCTCATCACACCACAAACCCAGCCTATAATGTGATAATATGTGATATTATACCACTTTTTGCTCATGTGAAATGGTTTCAAAATAAATATCCTTGTTAAACTTTGATACAAAGAAATCTCTGATAAATTGTGCAATATGTTTCATTTGAGTATTTATTTTTTGTCAAAAGTATCTATATAATGTTTATTTTACTCAAAAGCGAGTGGTATAGCTCAATGAGGACCTGTCATACATGCTGTGTGCTACAGGGGGCGCATGGTGAACGACGATGTGCTGACCCTAGGCATCTGGCTTTGTTAGTTTTGTGGAGTTTTGGCATACTGTTTTAACTTATAGAGAAGGCTGTACTAGGCGATCATACAGGGAATATGTTCTTCAAGTTTATTGCAGTGATAGGGACTTAGATCATCTTCTGCAACACTGCAATCACGGCTGGAGCATCGCCGCAAAATCAATAGTATAACGGATTACCAGCATTTCCTGTTCACACCAGGGAGTTTCTGCTGAACTTTCGACAGTTCAGTTATCTACCACCAAAACTCCTGCACAGATATCCTGGAATAATCCAGCAAGCTGGCCAACTCAATAATATCAAACATAAGAGGAAAAAGCAAGGATCTAGGTGAGGAATAAGAAACCATCTTAAAAGGAGAGGTTGCCACTTCCCTCTCCCGAAGGTCACGCTATCCAACGTGCGCTCATTACCAAACAAATTGACTGAGCTCTCAGCACTTCTCAAATATAATTGGGATTTTAGCAATGCAAACTTAATATGTCTCACAGAAACCTGGCTCTCAGAGGACAATGAAAACATCAACCTGTATGGATTCTCAGTGTTTCAATTTGATAGAGACACTGACAGCAAAACGTATAGTAGGTGGACTATGCATGTTTATAAACACCGACTGGGCCACCAACTTTGAACCTGATTGCTCTACTCATTTTGAGATCATGACTGTGTCCATTAGACCTCATTATTTTCCCAGAGAGTTCGGGCAAATGACAGTCATATTGGTATATGTTCCAGGCCCTGATTATGCTGAGCGCATAGGTGCCAGTTACAATAGAGCACAACGTGCTTCCTCTGATGATCCAATCTTCTTGTTGGAAGATTTTAATAGATATAATATTTCTACCCATCTGCCAAATTTGGAACAATATATTACAGGCCCCATGAGAATGGCTAAAACCCTTGATCCCTGCTATGGCAACGTAGAGGGAGCTTATGTTTCTAGATTTCTTCCTCCTTTAGGATGATCTGATCATAATGTTATCCACCTTTTACCTAAGTACCGTCAGAAACTAAAAAGGGAAAAACCGTCTGTTAAGGATATTCAGGTCTGGACGAATGAAGCAACTGAAAAGCTGAGGAGCTGTTTTGATCTAACGGACTGGGACATGTTCTTTAGTGAGAAGGCAGCTAGCAGTGATTATGAACTATTAACATACACGATTACTAGTTATATTCAATTTTGTGAAGATGCTGTTATAAAAGCAAAAAAGGTTATGTGGGTTAAGGGTGGATTAGTAAAGGACCAAAACAACTGAACACAGAAAAAATGCATACTTAAGGGGTGAACAGCAAAAGGTGAAAGAACTGCAGAAAAAACTAAGGAGCTTAGAAGAAAAGGCAAAACTGGACTATAAAGACGAGGAAATTAAGGAATGGGAACACAAGAGATGCCTGGAGAGGACATAACCCTATGATGGGAGGGAATCATAAAGTAGCATCTCCATGTGAAGACCCTGTCAGTCTCTCAAATGATCTGAATGTCTTTTATTCTAGGTTTGATAAATATGACTTTAGTGACAAATGATCTGAATGTATTTTATTCTAGGTTTGATAAATATGACTTTAGTGACAAATGATCTGAATGTATTTTATTCTAGGTTTGATAAATATGACTTTAGTGACAATAAATATAAATGTGATCTTGCCTGTGAGGGGATGAGCGCCCGTGACACTGAGGGAAAGGAGTGTGACCTCAGTCCTCCAGCGCGTTAACACCCGCAAGCCCTTTGGACCAGATGGTCTCAAGGGAAGGGTAATGCAAGAGTACCCTTCAAAGTTTCCTGAAAGTGTCTCATCTTCACCCAGCTGTTCCAGCTGTTTCTTAATGCCAGTTTTGTACCGCAGGCCTGGAAAAGGGCAACCATTATCCCAGTGCCTAAAACAACACGCCCTAAGTCCCTCAAAGACTTTAGACCGATTGCCAGCAGTTACCTTAACCTGACTGTCAGCAACACCAAGGAACTGTGCTTTTGAGGAAAGAGGGGAGCAGGCAACAGAGAACCTAACCTGATGCCTATTAACATGAAGGGGAAGGATGTGGAACAGATCAGTAACTTTAAATATCTTGGGACAGTTATAGATGAAGATCTTAATGCAGACTACATCTATAAAAAGGCAAGACAGCGTCTCTCACTCACTTTCTCAGGAAATGGTGAAGCTTTACCATTAGCAAGTACACCCTGACCATGGTGTAAATGTCACTCACTGAGAATGTTCTCACATTCAACATCACCTCCTGGTATGGGAATCTCTCAGTGAATCAGGGTCAAGCTAGCTCAGGTGGTAAGCCAAGCCAGCAAAATCCCAGGAGAAAAGCAGTTACAACTCCACATCTTATACAGCTGTTCTTTAACACAAAATACTATCAAGGTCTTTAATGACCCCACCCACCCCCTCCACCCATCCATTCAGCATTTGCCATCAGGCAGAAGATTGAGGGTCTCAATGGCCTACTGGTAGAAAATGTACCCACCAGTGTGAAAAAGTACCCACATTTTGCGGGTGGTGGGTGCTAATTTCTCTCCCTGGTCTACACGATTAGTGTTACGGTAGAATAATAGTAATTCTAACAATTTCAATAAGGTTTATACACTACGTGCTTGAACCCCTAAAGAGAAATAGTTTAATAAACTAAGTGTAAAATAAAGTGATTGTATTCCTATGTTCTCTGGTAATGTCAGGGTTGTTCCTCCCATGCTCGTTTATTTATGTTCTTCTTTCTGCTCTTATAAGGCCGGTTTGTCAGGATTTTTCTCTTCCTTCTGGGCTTTCTGTGGGATCCCCTGTGTTATAGGTCACACCACAAAGAAATGTGGGCTATTTCTTAAGCAAAGTCTACAGAAATGTAGACTTACAACAAGGGTGCATAAAGGGCTCAAAATATCTGTGAGAGCCCTCACACACTTCACGGTTTGACAGTGGGACAGCCCTAAACCCTCACAGACCTAAACCCTTACAGACCTAAACCCTCACAGACCTAAACCCTCACAGACCTAAACCCTCACAGACCTAAACCCGCACAGATAGTGAGAATGTGCTTCAAAGTCAATGAATCTGTGAGACACTGGAAACAAATCGTGTTCACAAGAACTTAAGGAACAAAAAGATCCAACACAACATTACGTGATAATAAATGCATTATTATAGAACCTCTGAGCGGGTTGAACCTCTGATCAACAGTACATCATGTATATTAAATGTAAGGAGCCCATCTTAAAACCAAAATATAACTCATATATTTTATTAATAAGTCCCATCATGGTGCCTTTTTGAGGCTTAAATGTATACTTACCACAAATGTAGGAGAATGTATCATGACTGTTGTGTCATTGGTGAGATATTTTAGCTGTCACCAGTCATCTTAGAGCAAGACTATAACTGGCTTACTTGTTATATACGTAGCTGACATAGACAATTATATATAAACATCAAAATATATACAAACTGATATTAACATAAAAATACTTATATCAACTTAATATGTAGCAACTATACAAGGATCTATGCTACTTTTTAGCTCTTCCAGGTAGCAACCACCCAGCTCAAGTATACTCAAAATAAGCTGTATTAGTTCTACAAACGTTATACAACCTGCACTGAGCACGTGCCTGGCCATTCTTGAGCTACGTATCTGTAACATGAGTGAAATATTAATGGGTGTAAAACGTGAGACGACATTGTGAGACCAAGATTTCAAATAAAATTTTACCTGATAGGTTCACTTAAAGTAAATAAAAATATACACAGAAACTTGTTAATACACTTGACATAAACAATCCCAGCACCTACTAATCAATAATTTTATCACTGACAGAGACAATCTATTGCAGCAAGCCAATGTGTTGTCGGAAAAAGGTATTCAGTAATGTTGAGGAATACACCTAAACCAGCCACAGGTTATGTATCCACAGATCAGGTGTCTATTTTAGCTTGATATTCAATAGAAACAAAAGTTTCAAATGACCTCAGAAAAACATTTTCTTTCATGTCAATGTATCAAAAAGAAATATTATTTCCGATTGGGGCAGGGTAACCATAGTGAGCTTTGAGTGTCGTAACATGTTCCAATCTGTTTGGTAGTTAATGCTCACTACATGGTACCGAAAAGTTCCTTTCATTTTCATCAATGAAACACATCTATTTTCAAATTCTATACACCTATTTTCACCATGTCTTCACAATCAAAACACATCCACGTATCCAGCAATACATGTTAACAGTAAATTGCAAATAAACATGTTATGGGGAAATGTTGTGTCGAAATAATATCAGTACGTTATTCTTAGGAATATTATTAGAGCTGTCAAATTATTCAAATAATTTATTGTGATTACTGGCATGGTTTTCTGTAGTTCATCAAAATATATATTGTTTTATTTTACCAGGGAGACAAATTAATATCAAGGTATCATTCACAAATGTGTTGTGGAAACATAACCACAATAAATGTCTAATATACTATATATACAAATTACTGTACACAGTATACACAAATAGTGTCACATAATTTCATCATGTTAGCCACTATACTGAATTGACCTATGGCCACCAAGTCATTTAAACAAATAACCGATTGGATACCATTCCAAACAATAGGTGCTAAACATGAAAAAGTAGATCTGCCAAGCTCAATTTTTACAGAGGGAGTCAGTAATATTAACCAACCCTGTGATCTTGTGTTATAATCATAAACTCTAAGTTCCAAGACAGAAGACAAGTAAGTTGGTAAGAAGGGCTTTATAAACACACAGAGTAATGCGTTAATCTACAGGTCTTTAAAGAGGTCCAGCCAACTTTCTAGTAAAGGATGCATTGATGAGTATTAATATTTTCAGATATAATAAAATGCATTACACTATGGTAAACAGAGTGAAGTTATCTCAGAGTCATGTCTGATGAGTATTAATATTTTCAGATATAATAAAATACATTACACTATGGTAAACAGAGTGAAGTTATCTCAGAGTCATGTCTGATGAGTATTAATATTTTCAGATATAATAAAATGCATTACACTATGGTAAACAGAGTGAAGTTATCTCAGAGTCATGTCTGATGAGTATTAATATTTTCAGATATAATAAAATGCATTACACTTTGGTAAACATAGTGAAGTTATCTCAGAGTCATGTCTGATGAGTATTAATATTTTCAGAAATAATAAAATGCATTACACTATGGTAAACAGAGTGAAGTTATCTCAGAGTCATGTCTGATGAGTATTAATATTGTCAGATATAAAAAAATCAATTACACTATGGTAAACAGAGTAAAGTTATCTCAGAGTCATGTCTGTTGCACTACTGTATATGGTATCACCGTAACAAAGAACAGGTTGATTGACAGATTAGCATTCTGCCAGACAGAGAGAGGCAATAAAACAAAACCAATTTATACAGATTCCAAAAAAGTTGGGACACTACAAATTGTGAATACAAACAAAATACAATGATGTGGAAGTTTCAAATTTCAATATTTTATTCAGAGTACAACAATGTATCATTTCAAGGGATAAATAAGTTGACTTCAAATATCATGGCATCAACCCATCTCAAAAGTTGGGATGAGGCCATGTTTACCACTGTGTGGCATCCCCTCTTCTTTTTATAACAGTCTGCAAACGTCTGGGGACTGAGGAGACAAGTTGCTCAAATAGGAATGTTGTCCCATTCTTGTCTAATACAGGCTTCTAGTTGCTCAACTCTTGTAGGTCTTCTTGGTCTTCCTCTTTATGATGCGCCAAATGTTTTCTATGGGTAAAAGATCTGGACTGCAGGCTGACCATTTCAGTACCCGAATCCTTCTTCTACTCAGCCATGATGTTCCAATTGATGTAGTATGTGGTCTGGCATTGTCATGTTGGAAAGTGCAAGGTCTTCCCTGAAAGAGACAACATCTGGATGGGAGCATATGCTGTTCTAGAATTTGGATATATCTTTCAGCATTGATGGTGCCTGTCCAGATGTGTAGGCTGCCCATACCACACACACTCATGTAATCCCATACCATGAGAGATGCAGGCTTCTGAACTGAGCGCTGTTAACAACTTAGGTTGTCCGTGTCCTCTTTAGTCCGGATGACATGGCATCCCAGTTTCCCAAAACAACACTTCACATTTTGATTTGTCTGACCACAGAACAGTTTTCCACTTTGCCACCTTCCATTTTAAATTAGTCTTGGCCCAGAGAAAATGGGCCAAGACTAAGGGGCGCAGATGGCTCACTGGGTAGGGAGTCAGACTTGTAGTCAGAAGGTTGCCAGTTCGATTCCCGACTGAGCCAAATGTTGTTGTGTCCTTGGGCAAGACACTTTACCCTAATTGCTCCCAGGTTGTTGCTGTAAATAAGAAATTGTTCTTAGTCAACTTATTTGGTTAAATAAATAAAAAAAACAAAAAATAAATAAATAAATAAATAAAAAAAAAACAAAGAAAATGCCTGAGCTTCTGGATCCTGTTTAGATTTGGCATATTGGCAAACACGAATGGCACGGTGGATTGTGTTCACCGACAATGTTTTCTGGAAGTATTCCTGAGCCCATGTTGTGATTTCCATTACAGTAGAATTCCTCTATGTGATATTAGTTCGTTATTTAACAGATAACTAACAGACGTAGTTTATTTGGCATGTGTTATTTATTTATTTATTATCTACTCTGGCATTTATACATTGGAACAAGTACAATGTTCTGGAATGGCACTTCCAGTCACCAGACCTGAATATCATTGAAAATTTGTGGGGTGATTTGAAGCGGGCTCTCCATGCTAGGCAACCATCAAACCTAACTGAACCTGAGATGTTTTAGAAGGAGGAATGATCCGAAATACCTTCATCCAAAATCCAGACACTCATTACAGGCTATAGGAGGCGTCTAGAGGCTGTTATTACAGCTAACGGAGGCTCAACTAAATATTGATGTGATATTTCTGTTGAGGTGCCCAAATTTATGCATCTGTCTAATTTCATTTAAATGCTTATTGCACATTTTCTGTTAATACGAAGAACCTGTGATTTAGGTATTTTTTATTACTCTCTTTTTAGATGTATTACTTTTTTGTAAAACACTTAGGTCAGTCTAGTGGCTGTTGTAAACGTACAAATAAAATAAACTTGAACTTGAATTAGAACCTCATTTCCCTACTGAAATATTACTGTGTCCTTTAGTTGTTTGAAATTAATGATCCAAACACTCAATTATTTATAAATGAAAATCATGGAAATTGTCAGGGGTGCCTAAACTTTTGTATACAACTGTATGTACTGTAGAAGAACCAGTAGGTCTACTTATGATAATATTATGTATGCGTTGAATGTGTTATACCTTACCAATAAATTCAGAAAACTAAAGTATTATGACTGTAGCATTGAATTCCTCCCGAAGTCCTGTATCAGTTTCGTTGATTCAACCAGAGGTTCCCCTTTAGCAAGAATGAGTTTAAATCTGGAGGTATTTATGTGTTCTTATCTTCCCTCTAGGAAATCAAGTAGTTGGTTATGTCCCAATACAGGAAATTACACATGTGGTAAATGGTATCACTGTAACAATATTTTTTAAGACAAATAGTTTTAAAGATGTTACCTCAGGCCTCAAATTTCATATAAGATCATTTATTAATAGCAATACCTCATATGTGGTTTATAGATTGGAGTGGCCATGTGGTTGCTTAAATATAGGGATGACGACAAGGAAATTAAAGATTAGATTATCGGAACATAAAATGCCATTCGATTTTTAAAATCTTTATACCCCATGGCCAAACATTATAGAGATAAAAATCCTGGTAACCAGAGTACATTGAAGATAACATGGAATAGAACATGTCCTTAAGTCAATAAGAGGAGGAGATAGGGTTAAAAGGCTTTTAAAGAGAGAGAGTCCTTCTGGATTTAATTCACAATCTCTTTTTATGATTTTCTTAATTCTTTTTGTGCTGTACTATGTTGTAAAATAAACAGAATTTTCAGAATATTGTGGTTTACATTTTTTATAATGACTCATCTCTACGAATGTTTCTTACTTTATTAAATATTTTGTTAATCACACTATTTTTATACCCTCGTTCTTGAACTCTTTAAGTCATATCCTGGGCCGTGAAATCTTCTTCCTTGTTGCATATTCTTTTCAGTATCTGAAACTGTCCGAAAGGAATATTGTCAGTCATCCATAATGGGTGAAACTGTCTACTCTTTATACGGTATTCCTGGAAGCATTATATTTATTATTCATTATTAAAACTTATTTTTGTTTCAGGATAAATTCTATAAACAAATTAAAGGTACAGCTATGGGTGCTTGTCAAATTATGTGATTATGCCAAATTATGCCCAAATTATGCAATTTCTTTTTAGGATTTTGGGAAAATAAAAAAGAAATGTGTATTTTCTGATTTAAATCTGTATTCAAAGAATGTGATGTGGTAGGGTAGATATATAGATGATATTATATTGATATAGACAGGTTCGGGGGTAAATCTGCTAGCTTTTCATTTATATTTAAATAATACCAAATCTGAAGTTGACTCTTGATTTTTCACATAATCAGATCATTTTTATTTATTTAAAAACATTCAATCACTACAGTTGCCGTGGGGAATATGCCTATGCCTGCTGGGGTTGCAGGGCATCAGGTCATCGTTAACCATGCATAATGACTATACAACTTGTGTCGTACAACTGTCGTGGCCTGAGTCTGGGTCAGAGCACAGGGGGTAAAGCACGCCGGTTAGTTGTTGACAATCTGTTGAAAAACTGTGATATATTGTGTCTACAGGAGACTTTTTTATCCAAACAAGACCTGGAAAAGTTAAACTCTCTAAACCCTGACTTTCATGGAGCTGGGGAGTCTACAACCGACCTCAGTTTGGGTATAATTCGGGGCAGGATATCAGGGGGAGTGGCTATTCTATGGAGAAAAAATTTCGATTCTGTGATAAATGTGGTCCGCCTTGGTGTTGACTGGTGTATAGCTATACACTTCACTAATGATGATAAGGAATTCATCATTTTAAATGTCTATGCACCTTCTGAGTGTTATCAAAATGAAAATGAATATTTAAATAAGCTAGCTTTTATTAATTCTTTTATCCAAGATAATAATATCTCATGTGTTTATATTGTGGGTGATCTGAATGCAGACATATCTGACAGTAACTCTAAATTTGCGAATCACTTGTATCATTTATGTCAAGAAAATAATTTAATCCTGTCTGTAATGTCTGTACTCAATCTATAATGAATACTCAAGTGGATAAAATAGAACAATGTTATTTATTGACCTGTTTGACAGTCCATAGGAACAGGCAAAGAATAATCCAAACAATAACGCAGAGGTCAGACCGTAATAGCATGTATGGCAACGGTACAGCTAGGATATCCACAGGCAGAGTAATCTAAACAGGCATAGG
>JACXGM010041087.1:0-10145 GCA_016801145.1 Umbra pygmaea
TGCTTTGTATGTTAATAGTAAAACTTTGAAATCAGCCCTAGCCTTAATGGGCAGCCAGTGTAGAGAGGCTAGAATTGGGGTAATGTGTTCCGATTTTGCAGTTCTAGTCAGAATTCTGGCGGCTGTGTTAAGCACTAACTGAAGTTTTTTTAGGGTTTTGTCTGGGTAGCCAGAAAAGAGAGCATTACAATAATCCAATATTGAGGTAACAAAGGCATGGATTAACTTTTCTGCATCATTCCTTGACAGACAATATCAAATTTTTGCAATGTTCCTGAGATGGAAAAAAGCTGCTCTAGAGATATTTATGTTCGTCAAGAGAGAGATCTGGGTCCAGAGTAACACCAAGGTCTTTAACAGTTTTTTCTGATAAGACTGTACAACCATCTATGTTTATTGCCAGATTTGACAGCAGGTCTCTTTGTTTCTTGGGACCTAAAATAAGCATTTCTGTTTTTTCAGAGTTTAGAAGTAAGTAATTTTCTGTCATCCAACTCTTTATATCCAAAACACAGGCTTCCAGGGTGTGCAGTGTTGGGGATTCTACCCTTTTTTACTGAAATGTACAGCTGTGTGTCATCAGCATAGCTGTGAAAGTGGACATTGTGTTTCCGGATGACATCACCAAGAGGCAACATGTATAGCGAGAACAGTAGCGGTCCCAAAACAGAACATTGTGGAACACCAAAGCATACCTTTGACTGTTTGGAGGACAGACCATCCACAGATACAAACTGATATCTTTCCGATAGATAGGATCGGAACCATGCCAAAACATGTAGCCTGATATAGGTTTCCAATCTATCTAGAAGAATGTTGTGGTCAATGGTATCGAAGGGAGCACTCAGATCCAGAAGCACAAGAACAGAGGCACAGCTCTGGTCGGATGAAACTTGAAGGTTGTTTATCACCCTTACAAGTGCAGTCTCAGTACTATGATGGGGTCTAAACCCAGACTGGAGCAAGTACACTGATTGAAGCAATATTCAATTTGTAGCATCAAAGCCTATCTACCCCCCCAAGAAAATGTAAACCTTATGACAGACAAACATGGTGAGTTCAATATTCTTGTGAAACAAATTAGGATTATAGACGAAGAGAAGCATTTTGAATACTTCATAATGTCTGCACAACGATTCAATGACCTACTTAAAAACACTTAAAAATCCTGGCGCTCCAGCGAAGTCTACGTAATTTTGACGTCACATTTATGCGTGACAAGTCGGCAATGGCCTTTAGCCAGGGATGACCAGGTGGGTTGTGGACAATGAGAGCAGAAATTGTCAAGCTGACACTAGACTAGCAAAACAACCAAGCGGACTTGAGATGTGGACAGCAAGGAGTGATCAGGTCAACTGGTCACAGGGTGAAGTCCATGGGCTAAGAACCTCCTAAGATGAACAGGAAACCTTAAAAATTAGAGTGAGCACTCAGATCCAAAAGAAGCATATTAATCAGTTTGATTCTATTCCCCAACGAATAAGCTTATGCAACCTATGAAAAAAAACATGAAACAGTATGTAATTTAATAGTTTTTGGTGGTTGAATTTTCTAAGTTCACAGGTGGGAACACTTTATTATAAGGCTCACACTCAAAGGTTGCTCCTTTCTTTCAAACAATTCTCCTCAAGGAACTTCACTCTGTTCCATGTAAACTGAGACCAAACTCATATATATTGTTTCAATAATTTCAGTTGTTTATATCTTCTATTCAGTGCATAGGCATGGTGTTTCTGTTGGTTGTTACATATGTGCTGTGTAGCGCCTTCCTCTCTTCCACCTGGTACTGATGTGGAATGATTGTGCCTGATTGGCAGAGTAAGTCCAGCTGGTGAGTCAGTCCCTATATCAGTCCAGGTTGGAGGAGAGGAAGGCGCGGCTCATTAATACAATGTCCCTATTTTGATAATGGTCTGGGTGAAGAGGTGTAGGGAACGAAGGTTGATCCGGGAACAATGTGCCAGTCACTCGAGTTATGTATTAAGGGAGTGTGCGTATTGCCAGGAGCGATATCATTGTGTATTCGTTATTCAGCGTTCCGTGCCGCTGTGGATAGCACGTTGATTATAGTTAAGGCATACACGACTAGGTTTTCGGGATCCATCTCAATAAAACCTACCCACATTTACCTCTTCATCTGCCTGCCTTTGTCCTCCTCTCTCCCTTTCACACACAACGTGACACACTCCATCTTCTATGGTCCAAGAGAGTGACATTTCTAAAGAAAGGAACTAAAATTATAGTCCATATTGTACATATTCATCTGAGAAATCAGTTATTCCTTTTAAGTTATTTGCATAATATAATTGGCACAGTTATGAAAAAGTGATACATATTCCATTGTTATTGCCCTTTCACTTTGCACACCAACTGATCTTCCTCTCTAATTTACATATACTTCCAATCGTATACTCTAAGTTTTTGCATTCTGTATTTGTGTGTATTATATACCGTCTTGCACCTTGTCCTTTATCTTGGCCAGGTAGCTGTTGCAAATGAGAATCTGTTCTCAAATAAAGGTAAAATAAAATTACAAAAATCATAAAATCCATGTAAAATGGAATGACCCTCTGGGCATCTGACCTCTTTTTTCTTGTCTTAATTCCATTTATGCACTGACTAATTAGTGGAAGCCAACCTGATGAGCCTCCAAATAATTATTTGGACAAGAGTGTAGATCTATAGAACAGATTTTTGTATATATTTTGGACAAAACTAATGATTGTCATATGTGTGTGGTTTTCAGTCATTTGAAGCTAAATACAATTTGTGGCACGTTTGCTAATACAGTATGTGTAATGGTGGAGTGCGTTGGAGAGAACACAAGGGACGATGAAAGGAATTCACGGTACCCACTTTATTTTAGACTGCGCATCATTTACTGCTCAAACAGGCCGAGACTCACCATACAGGCAACAATTACTAGACTCACAACTCTCAAAACATTTGTATCACTCCAATTCCAGCGTACAAATGAACGGGTGTTGATAAATCAGACGGTTGAAATCCATCGTAATTTAAATATCACACCCACAAATATGCACGGTTTAGAGGCCTCGTCCTTAGAATATATGACATGGATAAGCGAAATCTGGCAGAGAAAATGAATTTCTCTGAGATAAAAAGAGACACTCAGGTCTCAGGTGCAGGCCAACCGCTTGGTTTTATTTGGAAGTTTAAAATCAGGCATCAATTGTTAAAGGACAATGCGGTGTTGACTGAGGTTACTGCTACAGTCATTGAAAACTATTAACGAGAACCTGAAGTGCATTTCAAATGAATTAATTATTTTCACTAAACCTTCCATGTTGTATTTTTTAGGTAGGGTGAAGTCAGCTAAATTGGGCCATCAGATAAAATGGGCCAAATAATGTTGTAGCGTCATATATTTTAATATCTTTATAGCAAGTCACTGATCTTGCATTGTTTGCTTCAACACTTGTGGACTTGTAACAAGAGTTTTGATTGGTCTGAGTTTTCGAGGCAGGCAGAGCAGAAAAATTACATTAGATCTCACGCAAAGCTGATTTGATGGTATTATAAGCCCTTTACCAAAAAGTGGCCCATTTTAGCTGACTTCACCCTAGCTTTCTTACACAATATAGCACTTACATTAGAAGCTCAGAATAAGATCCTTTCTCCTTCTTAGAGCCCAATGGTGGCTGTTGTGGCCACTGATCTTCATTGAATGGCACCGTTCTCCAGCGCAATATCGTGGAGAACCCCGCATGCCATAATTATGTTGCAAGCCTGCTCTGGTGTGTATAGCAATCCCCTACCCCACCCCGCTTACCCAAGACAGAGCCACCTGCCCTTGAGCAAACCGATCACTCCACTGTGGTTCGTGTGCATGTGTGCTTACTGTTGAACCTGTGCTCCTGCTTGTTTGAGGATTTGCAAGCGGTGTTATAAGGTACTCAGTCAGGGCATAACCTTTGTCACCAAGAGGAATCACATCCATCCATTTCACCAAAAAACTATGTAGAACTATTATAATAATTGTACGAGGGTGTAACTCACCGAGGAGATTCCACGCCAGCCATGCAGTGCGCCCCATAGCCTTGTTCCAACGCTGCAGTTTAAAAAAATAGTCGCGTGTCCCACCCAGCCACCGGCTTTCATATTTAGAACAAACATCCTGGCATCACATATGATCTGAACATTGATTGAATTTAAGTTTTTGCAATTGATAAATGCATAATCATTCATAAATGGTGGCTACAGACACAGTACAATTAATTGCCCAATTCGCCCCAATTGGAAACCCAGCAATCTCATAAAATTGTCTTTTAATCATAGTTTGAATATACCAGAAAGGGACGTCATAGCTGCCAAAACTGCTGGAATACTTCGACTATTGTTGGCTGTGATAAACCAGACCTGTCCCTGATCTCCCGCTGAAAGTTCCCAATTTAGAGAGCGCGCATTAATATGCCATCGCTTTGACTACAGGACTGCCAAAGCGCTTGTTTAAATAATATATATAAATATATATTATTTAAGTGCAATTGTTTTTTGCCTAATTTCAGCCTTCATGTTCTAGGCCACGCCGAAGTGAAAGGGAAAAAATAAAACACTTAATAACAATGTGCTGTAACAATTAATTCATAATTCTGAAATGTAATTTGCAAAATGGGGTAGTTACGATCCAGACACATTCATCAATGATTGGTGGTTCAACAATTCACTGAACCGGGTGGTTATACCATGAACACCGCTAGTAGAGAATTTGCGTACACGAAGTCAGACCAGACGTGAGATTTTATCGCAGCCTACGATCACGTTCAAATTGATAAATCCCTTGCTTTGCGTAGGAATTGGCGAACGCCCGTCGTACGCCTGTTTTAGGTCGTACGCACATTTCATAAATGAGGGCCGTTGTGTCCTTGGGCAAGACACTTTACCCTAATTGCTCCCAGGTCGTTGCTGTAAATAAGAAATTGTTCTTAGTCAACTTACCTGGTTAAACTTAAAGGTTAAATTAAAAAAATAAAATAAAAACAAACAAAAAATATGCGTACCAAAAATGTAAGCACTGCACACTGGATAAGATGTCTGCTATTCAGTCCAAAGATCTGTAATTGTCTTGTTAGAAGTTGGGCTGCTGGGATAAGTGGTAGTTTAAACAGGAGGGGAGTGACAATATTATACATTTCTGACTGGCTAGTAATCAGTCACATGATGAGAAAAATGTCACCTGTTTGATGACATGAATAAGATTTACTGTGATGCAGTGGGAAAGCAATGGTCTTCTAAATGCAAGGCTCTTGGTTTGAGTCTTCTCAAAAGAAAGTGTTTATTTATTAGACAAAATCATTGCATTTGCTTTTACACCTACATGATCTGTCAGGTTATAACACTGTTTCTAAATGTTATTGAGCTTGTTGAGCATTTATCTGCATTCGTGAGAAAAATGGATTGCACTTTCCACATCCCAATCAATCTGGCAATCAGATCTACAAGATACCACCCTAACCTAACCTAAACCCTACCATAGCAATGGCCAAACTAGAGAGAGGTAGTCTCAATAACTTATAAACACCTAAAAATGACAATAATATAATGTGTCCGTATCTCAGTCCAATGTCCATGCCAGCCCTCATTGGGCTGAATGAATAAACATATACCGATGTATAAACATATACCATTCCAAAACCCTATTGGTTTGTACGCACCTGCACATGACACAAATCACGTCACACTCCAGTAAGGAAATAGCAGACGTATGTAGCAGACTCAAGAGAATTTGAGCGAAATGTCCCATCCAAGCACCAGTGAGGAGGTTGGTAGCCAGGAAGACCAACCAACCCTTCTACATCCCTGGCCGTACCTGGAAGAATTTTTCAAAATGGTTGGATGCAAAAACAACTCATTTACTACAAGCTCTGCGCACCCAAGTACCATGAGCTAATGGCTTTTAAAATTTAGCAGTCTAATTCGAAAAAGCATATTGAGGTAAGCTGAAAGACTGTTATTATCATTTGCTTATTGACAAAATGTTGTAGTAACCTAGTAACATACTAATTGTAAATTTGCAATCTTTGATATAGCTAGGTACATGCCAAGTCATGCCATGGTTTGCTTGCTAGCAGTAGGCTATGATTCAACATTGTGAGTTCATTTGGTGGGCTCTGTGTGAGTTTTGAAATTTGACATGATTGTCGATTTTTGTAATGTTAACCCTAACCTTAATTCTAACCTTAACCTCAGTAACGTCATGCCTAACCTTAACCGTTAGTATCCTCCTACCTAACCTTAACTGTGAATGTTTTAATATAATTTCGAACGCTATGGAATGTATGGAATGTTCTCGCATAAATCTGCTAAACGAAATGTACCGGAGCAACGTAATTCAAGTACAAATATAGCCTAATAACAAAACGTGCAGTTCAAACGTAAAAACACCCTAAATAGGTTGGCATAGAACGTAATTTAGGTTTTCAAAATAGTTTCCTGAGAACGTAATTTGGGATAAATTCTGAGATTTACGGTTGTCATGAACTTCAAGCATGACATTTAATACTGTGGAAGCCCTAGCTAGTCTAAGCTTGTGGTTTGAGAGAAATAATATCAATCTCAATATGTGCCTGTGCATTCATTTTCTCCACAGAAGAAACACTTCACTCGTCTAGAGAGGTACACACAACTTTCTTCAGCAGCCCTCAAAAGGATGTCATCCACTGAAGGTTATTTGACCCCACCTTGCAAACAAACCAAGCTGTGGGAGACTTGAAGAGTGTCCCAGTAAAGTGTGGATAAAGTCGTCCTCAAATTCGTTGTCCAAGGCTTGCACCCACCACACATTGTTCAGCAACAGGGCTTCATTGATCTTGTACAACATTTTCAGCCAAGTACAAATGTAATGACGGACAATAGTGTTGTAAACAAAGTCAGAAAGGCCTCTGTTGAAATAAAAAGAACTGAAAGCTGCCCTTAGTGAAATTGAGATTATAGCAACAACTACAGACTGCTGGACGGCACACCGTTGCGGTTTCATTGGTGTCACTGTGCACTGGTTTAATCCCCAGACCATGCAGAGACCCTGTGCTGCCCATGCAAGCAACTTAAAGGGTCACATACCTTTTCTGCCCTGTCTGGTGCCCTAATTCATATTCACACAGAAATCAATATCACAGAGAAAATTGTTCGCACTACTACCGACAACGGATCGAACTTTGTGAAGAAGAGGAAAGCGTTGAGGGTGTTGGATTTCTGATGCCAGAGCTCTGTTGGAAGAAGATTACTACTTGGAATACCAGCTGCCCAAGCACCATCGCTGCCCCTGCCACCTCAATTTAGTGCCCATGTGATGCTTCAAAAGCAGAGGTCAACCCATTGTACCAGTACGTGTCAAGGTCCCCATTTACCAAATGCTCTAGCCTGTGGAACAAAAGTTCAAGATCAACTACCGCATCTGAAGTAATTCTACAAGGTGGAATTCACTCTTCTCAGCTGTAGAAACAATAGTGAGAATAACAAGAGAACAATGTAAAGGAGCCTTTGCAGCGGTCTGCAGTGAAATAGATACACCTAAGTAAGTGCTTTCACTTAATGAAGTGATTAACAATAAATTAATTCACAGTTTTATACTGTGAATATTGTAGAAAACATGTATGCACTATGCCAATATACAGACCCCACATTGCGGCTAAACAAAGCCTATTGTTAACTCTCTGTTGATGCTGATGTATATTGTTATACATACAGGATTGAGTCAAAAGTGTTTGTAACATCGTCTAGTTAAATCTGACATTGATACCATTAGCTATAGAATTGACCATACCAAGAAGGTATCAAGCAGGATTATGAGTTATTATTTTTTTTATCACTTGGATTTATTATTCATTTTACAGCACTAATGTATACTGTACATAGACAACCAAACAAGGGTAATTGTTACTAAGCTTGCCCTGGGTACACCACTTTTCTTGTCCAGTTTTGTTATCTTACATCACAGATTCCTGCAGCTAACCTTGGATGAACATTTACATTCCAATAAATGCTATTGATAACATGCCTCTGAAGTTTTACTTTTTGCACCATTACAATATTTATAGGCAACTAGTCTATGGGATCAAATAAGGGCCAATAATATTTTGAGGTTGCGAACTGATGTTTGCATGTGTAAAAAAGTTTTGCATCTGTAGAAATATTTTGTGAATGTGCAAAAAAACTTTGCATCTGTAGAAATATTTTGTGAATGTGTAAAAAAGTTTTGCATCTGGGGAAATATTTTGTGAATGTGTAAAAAAGTGTTGCATCTGTAGAAATAACACATTCACAAAATATTTCCCCAGATGCAAAACTTTTTTACACATTCACAAAATATTTCTACAGATGCAAAACTTTTTTACACATGCAAACATCACTTCGCAACCTCAAAATATTATTGGCCCTTATTTGATCCCATACTAGTCATCATATCTTCCGCTCCATGAACACATGTTAATGCTCAGTAGCACACATATATGGTTCTGTATTTGGTTATGTATTTGCACTGTACTAAAATATGTTCATTTTCAATGGGCATAAATGCGGCTGAAACAGCTCCATCCCAAATTTTTCAGCATTAACATTTTAATATAACATTATAGTCATTATGGCTTTCAGAAAAATATTTTTTGTGTGGTTAGGTAGTGCACTTTAGGCCCCTGGCATGGCCTAAGCTTTTGTCCTTGATGGCATTTTTTTCCCCCTAAATTACTTTTATACTTTTGAAAACATACTTTTACACTTTTACTTGAGTAAAAAGCTTGAGTTGATTTATCTTTTTAAACCCTAGTATCTATATTTCTACCTGAGTAATGAATGTGAATACTTTTGATACCTTTGAGCGTGTGGCACTGTCCCTGAATGTCATACAAACTCCCTGATGAATGGATTGAGTTCACCAAGTCTGGGTTCAGAATCTCTTCCTCACTCTCTGCTGCATGCAGGGCTGTTTCTAAAAATCAGAAGGAGATCTGTTTGTGACTAGGAAAAATAATGGCCACAAACAATGAAAGAGAGGGAGTGGTAGTTGTTGAAAGCAAGTCTAGATGGCATTCTGTGTGACTTCACCTGAAAAATCTGTGATTCTAACTTGCACAAAAGTGATTCACATGACAAATCTTTTAGAGCAGCGATTCAGTACACCCATTTTACTGAAAAGATTTGTTGTTCAGGATTTACACATCACTAGTTGGTTAAACATACAGGTCTGTGTATGGCGGTGGCATCACTTACTGACCCTTAGTATTTCAGACTTGAGCTTCAGAAATCCTTGGGAAAATGTAGCTTGTGTGGAGGCTACATTTAAATCTACTGTAACGCTATTGTAAAGCTATTTGATTCAGAAAACAACGTAGCTACCACCATGCTGCTGAGAAATGTAGTTAAACTAGTAATGGCGCTACTGCCCAACATTGCCTATCACCCCAATTCTGAAAAAGTTGCAATAATAAGTAATTTGAAGATTTGATGTTATACTTTGTGAATTTAATTTTTTTTTGAAAATATACGCTCATTTCAAATCTAATGACTACCACACACTCCAAAAAGTTGGGACAGTCAACAGTTTACCACTGTGTAATATCACTTTTTATTTTAATATCACTTATTAAATATTTGGGCACTGAAGACACCAGTTTAGCAATGTTACAAGTTCAGCTCCCCAGGAGGGGAGTGGGATGTCAAACCTGCAGCCAAAGACACCCTGCAGCTAGCGAGAGAGGTATGGGGTCGTGGGTGCAGGCAAGGACACAGACAACCAGGTAGTACCGTTTCACAAAAGGTTTTTTTATTGTACCCACGGTATTTAGTTTGATATAATAATAATAATATATATCAATAATAATAATAAAATGGGAAAAGGGGCTGAACAGGACCAAAGAAAAGAAAGAATGAATAAGGAACACACTTACCTACGCTATCCTAACACAATCAACAGAACCTAAACCTATACTGCCACACGATCCAGGCGCCCTACCAAAAGTACAGGAGTGGTCTGTTCAGGTCTTTCCTAGTGTATATAACAGGGGAGTCTCCCTACGGGTGGTGTAAGCCCAGGGCATCTGTCCTAACACTTCCCAAGTGCTTCCCCTCACCCCTGGGAATAAAAGAACAAAGAAACACTTGTTAATATACAATAGAGAAGACAATAGTAC
>JACXGM010041088.1:0-10145 GCA_016801145.1 Umbra pygmaea
TAGTTATTTGTAATTATAGTTAAATACATAAAAATAATTTGATATTTATTGCTTATATTTGCAACTGAAGTAAAAAAAACTGACTGGGGACATGGCATTTTAGAGTGCTTGCGCCACACTCAGATTATTATTTTAAAGTCAATAAACCCAGAGGGCATAGACCTTGTTTTACGTAGTGGAGAAGGATTTCATTTAGTAAAAAAAGCTTGAAAAAATAAGTTTCAACCCATTTTTTCACAACTTATTCTTGATTATATCATGGGGACACAAATGGCACCATTTGCTAAGAATGACCCAAAAGTGTATGGCATTGAGAAATATGATGTTCTTTAAACAAATATTCGCAACAAACAATAATAAGCATCTAATCCGTATTAGGGTGCCATCTACAGTAGCTATTCAATTTGGATGCCATCTGACCGTTTTTATGAAGGCATATATGTAAGGTAATTTAAACAAACTCATTATGCTTTCGACCGTTTGAGCAATGTGCGCAATACTAGATGGAAAAGGTATGACACATCCATACACTGTGACAGTAGTTTAAATTACTATCTTGTCTCTAAAATACATGTATTTTTTTAAGGTCAAAGTCTGCTGTGCATATTGCAAATCGTTTATCATAAAAAAAATGTCACGGGCGGGTGAATGCCAAACAATGAATTCGAAGTCCTGCAGTTAAGTTGTAAGTCTAAGGATTTGACCAACTGGTATATTCTGTATTCTGATTAATTCTGTCTGCCCGTAAAAGTGTGTTATACTGTGCGGCTTGAGGTCGATGGAATAGTTTCCAAAAATAACGTTTTTATGAATGGTAATGTCTAAAAAGTCGATATCCTTTCTAGATCTCTCTCTCTGCTGTACATTTTAAATTCAGATCTGATTAGTTAATAGAGAAACTCTGTGAGGAGAATATACAGTGCCTTGTGAAAGTATTCAGCCCCCTTGAACATTTCAACCTTTTGCCACATTTCAGGCTTCAAACATAAAGATATAAAACTGTAATTTTTTGTGAAGAAGCAACAACAAGTGGGACACAATCATGAAGTGGAAAGAAATTTATTTGATATTTCAAACTTTTGTAACAAATAAAAAACTGACAAATTGGGCGAGCAAAATTATTCAGCCCCTTTACTTTCAGTGCAGCAAACTCTCTCCAGAAGTTCAGTGAGGATCTCTGAATGATCCAATGTTGACCTAAATGACTAATGATGATAAATAGAATCCTTCTGTGTGTAATCAAGACTCTGTATAAATGCACCTGCTCTGTGATAGTCTCAGGTCCGTTGAAAGCACAGAGAGCATCATGAAGAACAAGGAACACACCAGGCAGGTCCGAGATACTGTTGTGGAGAAGTTTAAAGCCGGATTTGGATACAGAAAGATTTCCCAAGTTTTAAACATCCCACTGAGCACTGTGCAAGTGATAATATTGAAATGGAAGGAGTATCAGACCACTGAAAATCTACCAAGACCCGGCTGTCCCTCTAAACTTTCAGCTCATACAAGAAGACTGATCAGAGATGCAGCCAAGAGGCCCATGATCACTCTGGATGAACTGCAGAGATCTACAGCTGAGGTGGGCGAGTCTGTCCATAGGACAACAATCAGTCGTATACTGCACAAATCTGGCCTTTATGGAAGAGTGGCAAAAAAAAGCCATTTCTGAAAGGTATCCATAAAATGTGTCATTTAAAGTTTGCCACAAGCCACCTGGGAGACACACCAAACATGTGGAAGACTAAGGCTCCCTCCCCCGATCGCTCAGTTTGGCCGAGCGGCCAGCTCTAGGAAGAGTCCTGGTGGTTACAAACTTCTTCCATTTACGGATGATGGAGGCCACTGTGCTCATTGGGACCTTTAATGCTGCAGATATTTTTCTGTACCCTTCCCCAGATCTGTTCCTCAATACAATCCTGTCTCTGAGGTCTACAGACAATTCCTTGGTCTTCATGTCTTTGTTTGTGCTCTGACATTCACTGTTTAGTGTACAACCTAATATAGACAGGTGTGTGCCTTTTCAGATCATGTCCAATCAACTGAATTTACCACAGGTGGACTCCAATCAGGTTGTGGAAACATCTCGAGGGTGAGCAGTGGAAACAGGATGCACCTGAGCTCAATTTTGAGTGTCATGGAAAAAGGATGTGAATACGGAATGTGCTTTTTTGTTTTTTATTTTCAAGGAATTTGCTAAGATTTCAAACACACTTCTTTCTTATTGTAATTATGGGGTATTGTTTGTAGAATTTAGAATAAATAGTTTAATTAATTTCAGAATAAGAGTGTAACATAACAAAATGTGGAAGAAGTGAAGTGCTGTTCATATTCTGTTCATATCCTGCACCTTAAAAGTTTGAAAATGTTTCACATTTTACTGTTGTTTACATTATACTGTTACATTACTCTATAATGTATGCATACTGTAGATCAGGGGTGTTCCAACTACGGCCCATGGGCCAGATGCGGCCCACCAGGTCTCTTGATCCGGCCTGCGACGCGTTTTTAAAATGAATTAAAAACCCTTCAAAGTAGATTGATGCTTGAGAGCATCAAAGCGACATCCCTTGAAGCATACCTGCTTGAAAAAAATGCTCGTAATCATTGTAAAGAGGGGTTCATCTGTAAATAATGTGGATGGTTTTTCTGTTGGTTAATGACAGCTGGAGACATCGCGTCTATGAAGAGTTCATTATATTTGAGAAAATTAATTTTTGCCTCAAATTAATTTCCATATTTGCTGTCGTGTTGATCCGCAGGTGTCTGTGAGTACGCTGAATAGTCTGGAAACAAACAGTAGTGAATACATTCTGAGAAGTCAAACAAGGAAATTGTTACAAAACAGACCATTTATTTTCTGTAGGATACACACGTAACTGTGTAGGGGGCGGTGAAATTTAATTAAATAAATTAATAATCAATAAAGGTAATTTATTGAAATAACATTAAATCTATTTTCCATGCAGCCCCCTCACTTGGTTTCAAAAGCGCAGTGTTTTCCTCGAGCAAAAAAGCTTGCACACCCCTGCTGTAGATATATAAATGTTTACTTTCTATAGATATCCTGCACCTTAAAAATGTTCACATTATACTGTTGGTATAGATATATACATTATTACACTGTTCATATACTGTATACAGTGGGGCAAAAAGTAATTAGTCAGCCACCAATTGTGCAAGTTCTCCCACTTAAAAAGATGAGAGGCCTGTAGACAAAATGTGAAAGAAAAAATCCAGAAAATCACACTGTAGGATTTTTTATGAATTTATTGGTAAATTATGGTGGAAAATAAGTATTAAAATAAAAGGAAGGAAAAATACAATCTTGCCCATGCAAGAACAAGGGCCTGACCTGAGATGGCATTTGGCCTTCTCAAGTCACGTTTTCAGTGTCTCCACCAGCTAAGGGTCGCCCCAAACAGGGACTGTGACATCACTGTAGCCTGCATTGTCTTAATATTGCCTGTCTGAGGAAGGAAAGAGGTCCTACACTGGCACCAGAGATTGAGTGGGACAGGCAGGAGAGTGACTGTGTTGCCAGATAATACAAGGCAAAACAAGGTCAAACAGTCCAAATATGCCCATATAAATGGTTGATTGTGTTTGATGTGCAGTACTGGATAATGTTCCCTGTATAAAGAGAGAAGTTTCTGGAGGTGGAACAGAGTCTGTAACTGTCCCACCCTGAATCCCTTCCATCAGAGGCCTTCCTTGGTTTACAACAAGGGCCATTTCCTCAGCTGGGGTAAAGTCTGGAGCTGGTGCCCCCCGGTGCCAGACGAATGAGCCTTCGTCTTAACTGCTAAAATCAGTTTAGATAAAATATGTGAGCAGGCATCTTATAAGTAATTTCTACAGCATTTGCACACTTAAGATTTAAGTCACTTACCAGCCTGCTAAATAATTTAACATTTGATCTTGACTTGTTGCTAGTTTTTTTTTTTGCCCAATCATAATTGTTCTGGATGAACATTAATTGAAGGAAGATATTTAGGATTAGACATAGCTTATAGAGATTTGTGCATATGGTTGTAAAACATATTCTTACATTGACCTTCGGCCTAGGGTGCTCTGGTACCAAGTACACTTATGAGCATCCCTATGTTCGAACATGGTGTTCATTATAGACAATCCATGACTAGCACAGAAGTCCAACAACAAACAACCACTCGGGTTTAGATCAGGGAGGCCGTTCTTCCCAATCACGCCTCTCCATGTGTCTCCATCATTGCCCACGTGCGCGTTGAAGTCCCCCAGCAGAACTATGGAATCCCCAACTGGAGCCCCATACAGAACTCCATTCAAGGTCTCCAAGAAGGCCGAATACTCTGAACTCCTGTTTGGTGCATATGCACAAACAACAGTCAGAGTTTTCCCCCCAGCAACCTGCAGGCGCAGGGAGGCGACCCTCTCGTCCACCGGGGTAAACTCCAATGTAGCGGCGCTCAGCCGGGGGCTTGTGAGTATCCCCACACCCGCCCGGCGCCTCACACCCTGGGCAACTCCGGAGAAGAAAAGAGTCCAACCCCTATCCAGGAGAATGGTTCCAGAACCGAGACTGTGCGTAGAGGTAAGCCCCACCAGATCTAAATGGTAGCGCTCCACCTCCCGCACCAGTTCCGGCTCCTTCCCCCACAGGGAGGTGACGTTCCACGTCCCCAGAGCCAGCCTCTGTTGCCCAGGTCTGGTCCGTCGAGGCCCCTGACCTTCACTACCACCCATTTGGCAGCGCTCCCGACCCCAGCGGTTCTTCCCACAGGTGGTGGGCCCATGGGATGGACGGGCCCTCCATCCAGGCCTGGCTCCAGACGGGGGCCCCGGGCTTCCTCCGGGCAGGGTCTCTCTTCCTCTACCTCGATTCATCATTGGGGTGTTGGTGAACCATTCTTTGTCTGGTCCATCACCTGAGACCACTTTGCCATGGGAGACCCTACCAGGAGCACCAAGCTCCAGACAACACAGCCCTCAGGTTCATAGGAACACACAAACCTCTCCACCACGATAAGGTGATGGTTCCCGGAGAGGGTTTGTAATTAGGCTTAATCTTTTGGGTAAATTTCCTGAGGAACATTCATTCCCTCTGCTCACTTTTAAGGAAAGGTGGGCTAAATAATAAAACATTTTATTTATATAGTGCTTTACATGTTAGGCTACTCAAATACACTTTACAGTAAAACCAGCACATTTACCACATTAAGCGATATAGCAATTAAACCTACACATAGAACAAGCATATTAAAAGCAATTTAAACAGTGTACAACTTTGTTAAATTGTGGACTGGCTAGAAAAGCAAATATTTTTAAATCCTAAGGGACCGTTCGGTATTTATGGAATGGACCACCAGAGGAAAATAGGGGAGGGTCATCTCTTTTTATTCTTTGTTGACGGGAGGGTCACTTAACATTTTTTTAGTCTAGGCGGAGGGTCACCCAACTTTTATATTCATGAAAACAGCAAAATTTCAAAGTGGCTTGTTTGGTGCATATTTTTCCATGTAGGTCTCAGTCTCGGCCCCCCATCGCTAGCAGATTGGTCTGACCCAATAAAAAAATCTCACCATCCCCCAAACAAATTGACGCTTGCCAGTTCATGTGTTAATTTGTTAGATAGACCTCAGGGGGAGCTTGAGCCCCTGCCCCTTTCCCCTCAGACTCAAAAGTGCCCTCTTGGCTGGTGTTAGTTTTAAAATTTTTATTTAAAAATATATCAGATTGTATACCAGTCACATTCTCTAAAATGTCATTTTCATATATTTATGGGCCTTCCTCCAACCCCTCTAAGAAATGGTTCGTTCCAACTTTACCTGCAGTCCAGGGAAAATGAAAACGATTCTCACATGGTGAGATGACTAATCAGCACTCAACTAATCAGTACGCAATGCTTGTATTTTAGATAAAAGCTTCCAGCTAGCTGGCCTATTTATATTGTTCAACTTTTAAATGAGTAGCAAGCAATCTACAATTTGTGTTAAATACAATGTAATATTCACTGAACAGGAGAACTTAGTTTGAAGTTTGCAACACGCAGATGTATGCTGTGTACTGTACATCGCGCTGAAAATGAACAACGAACGGTGGGCTTTTCTCAGCTGATCTGGGTAGCTATCTTCATTAACTGGCTCTACTGAGATCAATATTAAGAGTTGATACACAAGTTGCACATCGTTTTAAAGCTGAAGTTCCCTTTAACATTGGTGTATACAATTCAAAACGTATGTTTTGTGGTGAATGTGACGAAATATTAAAGTGCAAGTTACACAGATAGGATAGCTGTCCAAGAGTCAATCCCTGGTTTTTCCAGAATCAGATTATTCCATGTGCTATAAGATATTGTTTAGTTGTCAGTATAATGAGCACATTAATCAACACTCCCTTTGTCTACCCTCTGCAGAAAGTGCTGCCAGCCAGTCAGAGGCAGGTACAGTAGTGCAGAAGGACAGAGTCTTTATATGAACTGTAACTCAGTAAATACTTTGAAATTGCTTTCCTAATTTTGTTCAGTATAGTTTTGTGCAAAATAGCTTGGCATATGCATTCAAATAATTAGATACACTGTCAAAAAAAATCTGATATTGGAAGACGAGGACTGCAGGCCACTTATTCATATCTTAATAATAACATACTGTAATACTATAAATATGTATATATTTGAGATGATGGGCCCAGACATATATAGGTTTGGTAAATGCTTTCAAGTCTGACTACCGAACCACTGAGCAATCTGACCTCGTGTCAACTTTAGGCAGTTTGTCTATTCTAGCCTACTCATAAGTGATTGGTCTGATCAACTGAACACAGCCTGACTAAATTATATTACTTTAATGAAAACGTTCTGAACATATTGTGTGAATATATATGGTTTTGTGGCAACATTTGGAAATGGAACAAATAGACACTTGGAAAGGGCGTGTGATTATCTATGCATGCAAGGATGCGTGCCTGTGTAGGGTTCCCTTTTTTTACTTGAGCCCCTCAAAATGTCTGTGCTGGCCCTGGTTATTTCCTAGTGTGCTTTGTTGAATGGTCTCAATGTTTAATTGTTTTATTTAAGGTAAATACTAGATTACTACTATTACTAGTAACTTAGAATTTGAAGTAATCCAGTAATGCAGGAAGTGTGCATTTAGTTTTCATGCTTATTGTGTTTCCACAACAATGTTAGTGAGTAAATCTACTGAAATGGCCACCATCTTGGTGGAGTGTGATGTGTAAGATTAGAAAGCAAAGATTAAGTCATGATTGTAAAAAACAGTGGCTATCTGTATATCGTTGCTCAAACAAGTACAGAAGGCATCAATACATTGTTGGGGAGGGTCATGCCTCTTTTCCCAATCATTTTGGAGGGTCATAGAAAAATGTATTACTGGCAAGGGGAGGGTCAGGTCTATTTTGACTAAAGATCCCAAAACTCCTCCGGTAGCCCCTTAAATAAATAAAGAACAGTCCCTAACAGCAGCCATATTTCCTTTTTTTATATTCTACGCTTCACCTCCTCGTAACTTTCTATAAGAAGTTGCTGCTAAGCAGGTGAAAAATATGCTGCATGCATCTTCTCCATCTCTGCATGAGTAAATCTGTAATCAATACCGTGGTCTATTTAAGGAAGTCGTAAATGTGCACTTCTCCCGACTATCTGCACCTGGCTTGACATAGCTTCACCTTTTCATCCTGGCTCGGCAAACATGCAACCGATTAACCCACGATAAGCGGATCACACTAAGTCACTCTGCGCTTTTTCAGTTATCCTGAATTTCTTTTTTCTTCTTTTGTGTAATAGCACACAGGTGTGCGTAACCAGGGTATCTGATCGAGCATATCTCTTTCCACACTGAACACAAAAATAAGGCTTCTCTCCTGTGTGTATTCTCTGATGTCTAACCAGGGTTCCTGACTCAGCAAATCTCTTTCCACACTGATCACAGCCATAAGGTTTCTCTCCTGTGTGTATTCTCCGATGTGTAACCAGGTTTCCTGATCGAGCAAATCTCTTTCCACACTGATCACAACCATAAGGCTTCTCTCCAGTGTGTATTCTCTGATGGTTAACCAAATGTTCTGAGTGAGCAAATCTCTTTCCACACTGATCACAACCATAAGGCTTCTCTCCTGTGTGTATTCTGTGGTGTCTAACCAGGTGTCCTGATCGAGCAAATCTCTTTCCACACTGATCACATCTATAAGGCTTCTCTCCAGTGGGTGTGTGCTGGTGTTTCTTGAGAAGTTTCCGTTTGTAGATACTCTTCTTTTCATTGTAAAGATGTTGGTCAGCCTCTCCTGATAAGCCCTTCTCACTGAGTAGTTGATAGTTACGACTGTCCACTGCAAAACAAACACAGATGGTTCTGACTTCATGAATCAAGGTCTTTTTTATTGGTAAAATGTAATTACATAAATATATTTCATGAATACAGTACTCAGCGTAAAATATTACACCGTCTCTGAATTATTATTTTTATCTAATTCTCAGTGAACACCAAAACAATTAGCTAAAATTTGACAACTGAGTTCTGTTAAACATTTGCCTTTATTAACAACATAAAAGGTTGGTCACCAACATCACTAGGATAAGAAAATGATACGTTTTATACAAATGAGATGTTGCAAAAATTTTGCCAAGAAATCTAGACGCATCCTAGCGGCAGCAAATATTATCTTGCTTGCGAGCTGGAAAAAACATTCTGGTCGGGCCAATCACATCGTTTATAGTAGGTGGGCGGCTTAACGTAATTACGGGAAAAGAAAGTAATGGTTGCTGCTGCTGGCGAACAGCGGTCTTTCGAATCGGCTTTGGCCGCAACTCTGGTAGACTTTAAGTTAATCTTTTCTTTGAGAAAATAACAAAGAACAGCAATGAAGTCATTCTTACAAAAGGAAGATGTGTTCAGAGTTTTGCCAACGGGATACTTTGTTGCTATGGTTAGTTGTTGCGCTATACTATTGCGTGCAGAGGGAATTTGAAAGACAACCGTTTATCCCGCCCCTCAAATTGAGCACTACCAATGGTGAGTTCCCAGACCCAACATCTTGATGTGGGTTTGGCTTGTCAGGCTAGCAAAAATGAGTACAATATCCAACAAATTCTACCAAATCTAATATTCTGTAAGGCCTCTCTCTATGATTTTTTAAGGACAGAACCAACTCTTCTGGACATGGTGAACAAGCTGGCAACATACTGCCACGTCTATCTTGCTCCATTCTTGGAGAATGAGCTCTTTCAGAGCCTGAATGCTGGATGGAGAATGATGCTCGACCCGTCTGTTTCCTCATAGGGGTTCTATTGGGTTGAGGTCAGGTGACATACTTGACCACTGAATCACTTTCACCCTGTTCTTCCTCAGAAATGCAGCAGTGGCCTTGGATGTATGTTTGGTCTTTATCGTGTTGAAAGAGTGCACAGCGTCCCAGGGTGCAGAGAGATCACAGTAACTTCTCTTTCAGTATTTTTCTGTACATCAGTGAATTCATGATGCCCTCAATGAAGTGCAATGCTCCAACACCTGCAGAACTCATACAACCCCACAGAATAACACTGTTACCACCATGCTTTACTGTGGGTACCATGCAGCACTCATACAACCCCACAGAATAACACTGTTACCACCATGCTTTACTGTGGGTACCATGTAGCACTCATACAACCCCACAGAATAACACTGCCACCACCATGCTTTACTGTGTTACCATGCATTTGTCATTTTACTCTTTCCCCATCAGTTCCAAACCAATTAACCTTTGTTTCATCTGGCCAGACGCAAGTTTGGAGTATAGGGCTGCAGCTATCGATTATTTTAGTATTCGAGTATTCTATCGGACATTCCATCGATTAATCGAGTAATCGGCTAAGAAATATTTTGTTTTATTGAAGGGCAATAATGTACAATACTTTGGTTTAATTTTCTGAAAAACCAAATTTTTATTGCCTAAATTGCTTACAGTATCATCTCTTAAAAAAACTAAATATTAAGTGGAACTAAGTGGCATCTTACATTGGTTTTTAAAGAAAACATATTCTAAAATGCAATAACAACCTCAAGGCATACATTAAGTTGTGCAACTTAACTCCCAGAATTACAAGTTTCAACCTGAGACTGATCTGTATATAGGCCTATAGGCTATGTATATATTAGTTATACTCAAACTATTTT